>AYEL01042086.1:0-13360 GCA_000484575.1 Olivierus martensii
TTACATATAAGTATGTAAATGAAGCAACACAGGACTGTATGTCACTCAAGTATAAAAGTGGACGCATCTGACCAGCCGAGAGGTGTTGTTCTGACGTAAAATTGGAGAAAATGACATTTGAGTTTCTTGTAAAGATCAATGATTGTTGGAAGTTTGTATCGGAGGTGGAGGTAGTAGAATTAAGTAGTATTTAAGATTCTTTCCTTTTGTGGATAATTGTTTGTTGATATTTGAGTTGCTTTATTATAGTTTCAATAAAGCATTTATAAACACTTTTGTAAGTGTTTTGAATCTAATAAATTTATATTTTTTTTACATTTAACTTATTTTGAGAATTTCTTCAATTTATTAGTATAAGTTTCTAACATCGTTGTTTGTTCTTGTTCTAACACTTAATCGGCACTTTTAGTTTAAGTTCCGATTTCTGGTCTTGTTTCGTCAGTTAGACGTTACATTGTGTTAGGTTGTTTTGTAGCTAATTAAATTTAAGTTAGAATTAGTTTAAGACCTGAGCTCAGCATCTGTCTGTAGAGATACTACAGACAAAGAAGAGGCATCCCAATTGGAAGCCCCCTAACAGGGGCACTCGTTGAGCTAGTACTGAGAACCACAGAAGGAGTATCGGCGAAAGACTCCATACAGCAAACAACATTATATGTCCACTATGTTGACGACATTTTTATTATCTGCCCACAGGAGGATAAAACAAAGGAACTACAAAGAACCTTCGATACAGCAAACTATGGGCTTACACTCAACGTTGAACAGAAAGAACAGAATAGTATACATTTCCTAGACATCCAGATATTTTACGAGTCAAAAACCATTATGACATCCGTGTATAGGAAACCTTCAAATATACAAATATTAATACTAGAGTGGTCAAATGACAAATGGAAGTATAAGAAAGTGGCTATTAGGTCCTACTTAAACCGGGCTATAACGCACTGTACCATTGAAGAGTACCTAACAGCGGAAATAGAAAGAATAACAATGATAGCAAAGAGGCACGGTTATTCACGGAGTCTTATAAATAAAACACTAAAAGAAATAAGATTAAAGAGGAACCAGGACACTAACATAAGAAGAAACAAACGGGATAAGAAAGATGCAGAAAGGAGCATGAATATGAAGGAGGAATATGAAGTGATACTAGATGACTTAAGCAGACACAAGACAGTAAAAGAAGTGCTCAAATTGAACAATAGAAAGCCCGCATAAAAAAGACCTAGCACGGTAGCAAACTTGATAAAGAACGTAAAAGACGAATACAGCAAGCTAGAGCAGTTGGGAGTGTACCAGATACCATTAAAAAACTTAAACAAAAAGATGAAATATACACAGGGGCCACGTCAAGGAATCTGAAAGATAGACTTAACGAACACAAAGCTGATATAAAAAAAGGACTCCAAAATACAGTGCTGGCCAGACGAGCATACAAGCACCACGTTAAGATAGAATGGGAAGAATCAAAAATTGTTCAGAAGGTTAGAGATATAAGAGAATTACAAATGGCTGAGGAAATAAAAATTCTAGAAGGAACGGGAGATAGAATGGTAATAAACGAAAGACAATCATTGAACCTCCCACTGCCATGGAAGTACATCTTGAAGCACGTTATAAAATGAAGATTTTTAATTGTTATAAACAAATTATCGGATGATATAAAAATGATAATACCTATTAAAGAAAGGGAATAGGAGAATAGTAGTAAAGTAGACAAAGAAAAAAAATCGATAATACTTTTAACCCTTATTTGTTTTAGAAGGACTTAGGTGGAAAGAGACCGATTTTAAGTTTTATTTTAAGTTTATTTTTATTTTTAATTTTATGTGTTGATGGTTTTATTTTTTAGCTTAATATATGTGTAACCGATTTGAATTGTAGTTTTTAAAAAATATTCAAAAATGTTCCGATTCTTAATGTGAATGTTCCGTATTCGAAAATTTATAAAAAACAGTTATATGTTCGAGCTGATGAGGGTGTAAAAATATCGCCGAAAACATTTCTCAATAAAGTTTATTTTCAGTATTAAGCAAACTTTTGGTCTGCTCAATAGTGCTGTCGTTTAAAAGTATAGAAAATTTATTTACCCTATCAGAGCAGTTAAAGCAAAGAATCATACATTATATAATATACCAATATTTTATAAGCTTCTAATCATTTAAGACAAAAATTACTTGATTTTTTTTTCTTTATACATATATTCATTTTGCTCATTATATCCAAGAAATTCTTTAAACATAAAAAGTCTTTTTATGTACACCTACATAAACCAAACTTTGGAGTTAGTATCGATAGTCCTTGCTTTACAATGGAGTTCCATTCAAACCCTTCTGTTATAAGTTGAAAATGCCTAAATTTATGAATTTCCCATTACCAATATTTACCTTATTTGTTTATTACATTCTATTTTATCATAATAAACTTAACAAAAACAAAAACTCAAGCATCAGATTTAAAAAGGATGCTTTTTGTATATCAAATGTAGTAGTTTCAATCTTAGGATTATATGATTTCTAATCCTGAGATTATTTTGTAACATTTATCACAGCATATAAATATCTATTTGTTATTCTTTATATTACAGGCATTAATATTACATTAAAAAACTTTT
Source organism: Olivierus martensii (assembly GCA_000484575.1). Classification (NCBI taxonomy): domain Eukaryota; kingdom Metazoa; phylum Arthropoda; class Arachnida; order Scorpiones; family Buthidae; genus Olivierus; species Olivierus martensii. Next base: position 2,618 of record AYEL01042086.1, read on the forward strand.
ATAATGAAAAAATGAAAAAATTAAACATTTTATTTACCGGTATATTTATTAAATTAGTATATGATTCAGAAATATTGCATAAATTTGATAAAAAATAACAGAAGTGCCTCTATCAAATATAAGGATTCATGATATTACAATCCATCATTTAAAATTTATCATATTTTTTGTAGTTAACAATATAATTTAACTATGCAAATAATTAAAAATTGCAATATTCATTATATAAAAGGAAACTGAGCTAGAGTTTTCTCCATATGTAACTTTAACATTCAATAAATCAAGGAAATATGTTACATTTTAATGTACTTGTTATCTATAGAAACAATTTTTTAGCTAATATCATAATAAGATAATTTTTATAGAATCAATTCTAAGTTAAAATTGCATTTTATATTTTATAACATGTAAAAATTTAATAGCAAACGATGAAATATTGTTATTTATACACCGTTGAATAACTAATTGCTCTTATAAATTTTCGTCTTCAGTAGCTTCGTTAATAACAACTTTTAAAATATTTAAAACAGCTTCACGGCGACGACGACTAAACATGTTTTAGGCTTATTAATAGATAATGCATCAAAAATTGACACAGAACTTGATGTACATTAGATGATGGAAGTTTATTTAAAGAACAAAGTCCTAACTGACTTTTGTTTCAGAAGTTCAAATATAAAAGTTATTTTCTGGTGTTGAATTTTTAATTTTTACATTATAATAGGAGTAATTTGGTATTTTCAAACTAGATTTACAACAAAATTTGCATAATTTTCTGTTTGTTTTTTTTTTTAATCTACTAATCCTGAATCCCAGGATCAAAAAAATATCTCTGGGATTGAAACTATTAATCAGACCATTGATTAAGGGTTCGAACCCCTTGTCAAGTGTATTGAACAATCACAGGATTTATCAATGGTATCGCTCTCATAAATATAAGCTGAGAACTATCTGTATTTGCTAATTATAACTGAGATCTCATTATATCCATACTTATTATACTCAAGTTTTATTGCACTTAATTTATTATTTCTTTATGAGCAATGTATAAATTAATTGTATATTATCTGGCAGCACTGGGTACATTAGTTAATTCATTATAAAGTTTAATGATAGATTTGTTTTTTAAGCCACAAATTCATTTGCAATGAGCAATGAGTTTGCCAGTGTAAATTAATTGCTCAAATTTCACATTTTTCTTAAATCAGAATAAATTTTTACATTTTAAAATATAAAAAAATAATTATATATTACCAATGAAATATTCCACTTTATGACTAAGAAGTGTAGTCTTTTTTGCAGGAAGTTTATCTCTAAGATATTTAGCAATAGCATATTCCACTTTGGTTGGCTTGCTTTCTTCTTGAATCTCTTGCTAAAATATATACAAAAATATTTAATTATATTTATATTTATTTGAATTTACACAGCAATGCAAACAAACAAAAAATCACTATAACTTTATACAAATAAATTCTTAGACTTTAAATTCAGAATAAATTTTATATGATTGGGAATGGTTTTCCTTATATTCTTGCATTCTTTAATTATAAATGAATTTAAAGTAATTAGAAAGAAGAAATAAAGCAATTTTATTATATTTGGGGTATTATTATTATTATTATGTTATTGGGATATAAATTAAAAATTCAAGTTTTATAAAAACTGAAGTACTTGCATTAATTCAGTTATTTTTAATTGAAGTAATACAATCTTGTGTGTATGTGTGCAAAATCATAAACAATACCACAAAAATTTAATGTAATTTACAAGCAGTTTTCATGTTATGAATTCCAGATCCATGTTATGATACAATTCAGAAAGTGTGATACATTAAGAAATTTTGTGACTAGGATTAATGGCATAATAGTTTTCATGTTATGAATTCCAGATCCAAATCATGATACAATTCAGAAAGTGTGATACATTAAGAAATTTTGTGACTAGGATTAATGGCATAATTATCACATAAGTGAGACTTTAATAATGAAGCTCTGTCTACTGTCATATCAAGAAGGGCCTAACAATGTAAAATGGATGTACTTTAGAATGAAGCCAAGATTATTAAACTGGTACAAAACATGAGCCAAGGATTGAGGGCTGAGACATTCACTATCTTCCATGAGAAACTAGAGGGATATGCAGTTCTGAATGAAGATGATCCAAATAGATTATACTGCACTTGGGAGAAGGTGTTAGGCCCTTTGTACACGAAATGTCTCCTCATAGACACATCATCATTTGCTTGCAGTACCATGTATTTTCAAATGTCTGTCCATACACAAAGCAGCAGCATAGCATATTTGTCATATTTCCCAAGCTTCACGATGCCAGTCGTATTGTACTGTCGTTCACTAGCTGTACAAAGATAGGCTTATTTATGTACTTTATACGATTTATCTATTCATATAAAAAATGAGTGAAATTACTACAACTAAATTCGTACAAATAATAGAAAAATATCCATGTTTGTATAATTATTCATTGACTGAATATTCTCGGAAGGATAAAACAGAAAAAGCAAGGAATGAGATAGCTCATTTAATGAACTGGACAGAAATGTATGAAAATATTAATATATTTTAATTAAAATAAAGGTAATAAATACAATAAATCCATTGCCATGGAAAAGCAACAAGTAGTTTTTACCTATTCCTAAAAAAGCATATAATGTAGAAAGATTTCACTTTGAATGATGCCATTTAATATATAGTATAAAGTACTATTTTATAAAATGTTTAAAATTTTATCATCTGATAATTCCCTCACAACAGTAAACAATGTATTATCTTACATTTCTTTCAATATAGGGATGAACTCAAAACAGTCTAATTTCTTTTCTTTTTAGACAACAATAAAAATAATATATATCATCATCATTGTTGGATGCCATCTTGATTGAACGAATTCTGTATGCTTGTAGTACACTCCGTGTATAGATGTGCAGCCATACATGTACTGTCAACTGCAAGTCGAATCTTGTACGCATCTATGACGATACACTCTGTGTACAAAGGGCCTTTAACAGCTAAATTGAGAATGCATGTACACAAAGCAGCAGCATAGCGTATTTGTCATATTTCCCAAGCTTCACGATGCCAGTCGTACTGTACTGTCGTTCACTAGCTGTACAAAGATAGGCTTATTTATGTACTCTATACGATTTATCTATTCATATAAAAAATGAGTGAAATTACAACAACTAAATTTGTACAAATAATAGAAAAATATCCATGTTTGTATAATTATTCATTGCCTGAATATTCTCGGAAGGATAAAACAGAAAAAGCAAAGAATGAGATAGCTCATTTAATGAACTGGACAGAAATGTATGAAAATATTAATATATTTTAATTAAAATAAAGGTAATAAATACAATAAATCCATTGCCATGGAAAAGCAACAAGTAGTTTTTACCTATTCCTAAAAAAGCATATAATGTAGAAAGATTTTACTTTGAGTGATGCCATTTAATATATAGTATAAAGTACTATTTTATAAAATGTTTAAAATTTTATCATCTGATAATTCCCTCACAGCAGTAAACAATCTATTATCTTACATTTCTTTCAATATAGGGATGAACTCAAAACAGTCTTATTTTCCTTCTTTTTAGACAACAATAAAAATAATATATATCATCATCATCGTTGGACGCCATCTTGATTGAACGAATTCTGTATGCTTGTAGTACACACTCCGTGTATAGATGTGCAGCCATACGTATACTGTCAACTGCAAGTCGAATCTTGTATGCATCTATGACGATACACTCTGTGTACAAAGGGCCTTTAACAGCTAAATTGAGAATGCATTGGTTGTCCTGTAAGTGCTAAATTTCCAATTCCAACTCAGCATAACTTCTATTTTACTTATCGATTTTAATTTGATTATTATTTTTTGGTCATATATTAATTATTATTATTATTATTTTTAGATTTTTTTTATTTGATTTTATTTTTAATGTTGTTCATTTATGATTTATTATTATAAAATTGAAACATGGTAAAAATGTAAAATGCAACAGAGTATAATAGAAAACTTATTCTAATTTTTATATGTTTAAAGTGAGAACATATCTTATTTATATTTTTGTCTTAATGAATTTTAATATTGTATAACTGTTTAAATGTCAATGCAGAATTGTAGTGAAATGTTTATTTATAGACTGCCTAACAGAGGCAACCTACATCACATGCTTATGTTAGTAAAAATGTAAAATGCAACAGTGTATAATAGAAAACATATTCTAATTTTTGTATGTTTAAAGTGAGAACATATCTTATTTATTATATTTTTGTCTTAATGAATTTTAATATCCTATAACTGTTTAAATGTCAATGCAGAATTTTAGTGAAATGTTTATTTATAGACTGCCTAACAGAGGCAACCTACATCACATGCTTATGCTTATGTTTGTTAGAAGTTGCTAAGGACAAGAAGAATCCAAAACATTACTATATGATATGAGTAGTGATATTTATTTACTAATAATAAATTGCTATTGTCTTTCTTAAAATGCTTTTTGGATTTCATATATTTCTTAATGACCAGCAGAATTTGAAAGTTTAAGATTATAATCTAAGTTAAACAGCTAATAAACATAGCTGTTAAAGCTGTTCATTCTTACAGTCCTTATAAAATAACTACTTTAAATTGGGCACACATATTCTTCAGTGATTTAGCTAAATGAACAGTAAAATGCATAAAAAAATATAGTGCCTTTATTCAGAATTTTTGGTGTACATTGCCAAGCTGTTTTTATCCCCATTGGCAGCATAACATTAACTTTTTTATTGCTATTCAATTTTTCTTTGTATATTAAATTATTACTTTTGTTGTTTTTAACTGTTCTTTGTTGTCTATCTGAGAATTTTTGCATCATTCCAATCCACTTCCAAACTGTAGCAGCTAGCTTTGTAATAGAACTATACTGAATATCAGTTTTTCAATATCTTTTTTTGTACTCATCCAGCCTAATTGCTAGGCTTCTGCTTCAACATATTCTGCCATTGTTAGGTCTTTATTTTTCTAAGTAATTTTGTACATCCCACTTTTCTTTGTATTTTCTATTCTATCCTTATCATTTCAGATTTTGTTAAACAAGGTTGCATGTGTTACTGTTGTTCCTGTCATTTTTTCCGTAAGCTTTATTAGTCTAAATATTGGTTTACTGTAGTTTGTTTTTTTTAATTTTTTCTCATTTTGATTCCCAATACTTCCTTACTTCTTTTTTAGTTTTAAAGATATCATTCCATAGCTTTAGTACTGTTCTTTTCTTGTAATCATATTTCTGAGCTTGTTTGATGATCCATCTGAGGACTTTGTTTCTTTCTTTCTGATTACTGAAGTGTGTAATTATTCTTTGAAGCCAAGCTCTTATTCCTGATAACTTGTACACATATTGCTCCTTTGGAATCATGAGCAGTGTGTATGCATCATTGGTGAATACATTGGTAATATATTCATCTTTATCTAATTTGATTTTAACATCTATATAGCTTATCTCTTCCTTTGCTTCACTAGATAACTAGACTGCTGTCTATCACTTATCTAACTTTATCTCTGTTGCCTGCATCTGTTGCTATGATGCTGTAAGTCTGAATCTGTTGCTATGAGGATGTCATCTATGTACTTTATGTATATTTTTAGTTTATTTTTCAGGAGTGAAAGTATTTCATATTTATTTTCTTTTTGTTACTAATTCTGCAAACATACTAACCATAGGGTTATGTGTTGGTAGGTCTTTACTTTGTTCATAAAATTTTCCATCAAATTTCTACAATGATTTGTGCGCTATTATGTAGCTTAGTTCTTTTATTAATTCTGATGGTGTTTCATAATATATATAAAAATATAGTGTAAGTTACAGTTACATTTTATTCAGTTTCTAAATATATAACTCTAAATTTTTGATTTTTGTACAGAAGATCATTTATTGTAAAAAAAAAAAAAGTTTACTGTTACTCTGGTTATAAATTTAAATTACATGTTCTTTAGAATTCTCCTTGAAGTGTGATATTATACTAAAGAAAGAAGTTAAAGATGGTACTTGACAGTCACAAATGTTCCTTTTTCTGTTCAGTTATGTTTTCTATGTGAATAAATAGTTTTCTGCTAACAAACTTGTGTTTATTGGCTCATATATTACCTTCTATTGTGTTTATTGGCAATAATAATAAATAAAATTTCGATAAAAATAAAATTTGATCATGTAGGATTAAAGGATGAAATATCAAGGCAACCTTTAACAACAGAACATTCCTAATGAATTTCATGAAAATTTGCTAATTAGTTTAAAAGTTATTAACAACACATATAGACAATATGATGCTTATTTTATAAGCCTCCTTTTCCTTTAAAAAATAAACTAAAAATCAACATGAAGTGAAATGACAGTTCATTTTTTTAAATTACAGTATACAAAATGTCCACTTTGATTACATACAATATGAAAATTATTTTAAAAAATTAATAGGATTAAAATGAATGTAATTTTAGATTATGCCAATTTCCTGCTCCTATTTAAATAAAAATGATTGTTTTCTAAAGTTGATGATGTGACAAAATAGATGAAATCATTTTTAAGTCTGTTCACTCAACAGATCATATGAAAAACAGCATTAAAATATGAGTTGGCCAAGTGCTATACTTTCATTTGAGAGATTGCATTTTATTCTGATCTATAGATTTTTCAGAAGGAATCTGGGCTCAATCCATTGAAACCCATCTTCAAGCCTTCAGTGGAGGAAAACATTTTAATTTATCTACTTAGAAATGCATCAGAAACCAATTCAAAATGTGTTGCATGTTATCACTTATCTTCTCATATTTTATAATCAGTTCATGACTAGTTAATTCAATTATGCTACAGAATCTTGCATGGGATATTATGGTGGCCATTTCCAAATCTATTAGAGGCTCATAGGCACCCCTAAAGGGATCTACCAGAAGCTTGAAGGTTAGGTTTCAACAGGTTGAACCCCGATCCCTCCTGAAAAATCTAGAATTCAGAATAAAACAAACTCTCTCAGATGAAAATATAGCACATGGATGACTCATATCTTAATGCTGTTTTTATCACAATTTGTTCAGTGAAAGTTTCATCCATTTTGTCACATCACAAACTTTCATGAACAATCATTTTTATTTAAATTAGTGCATCTGGGGAGCAAGAAATTGGCATAATCTAAAATTAATTGATTTTTCCTATTGTGCACAATCAAAATGGATATCCTGTATAATAAAAATCATTATATTCAAAAAGCAGATCTAACCTGAAAATAAAGTATACATCATTACATTAATGTATTTAAATCCAATTTATCTAATAATAATTTACCAAATTTTCTGTGTTATCTGTATTTTTGATTATTCAAGATATCCCAGTCCCATTACCTCAGATTATTGAAATCCCTATTGGGTGAGATTCTACTTTGACTACCTTGCATTTTTGTGTCTGACCCTAATGCGATGCACCTATGAATAATAGCACTTTCATGGCACTGTGCTCACATATTAAAGGTGCATCTTAATGCACCTTTAATATGTGAGCACAGTGCCATGAAAACATGAGGCCGTCAAAGTAGAATCTTACCCTAAGTTGTATTATAGTGCATCTTAATGCCTGTCATTTTTTTGTGCTCGATAAAATAGATGTTGAATACTAACATTAGCTTTAATATGTGAGCACAGTGCCATGAAAACATGAGGCCGTCAAAGTAGAATCTTACCCACTGTGATAAGAAGTCTAATTGACTCATTTTGTTCTATGTAAAGTGCATGAATTTATTTACAAGATTTTCCTTTAAAATATTATAAATTCTTGGGGTTCTTTTCCGTTAGCCGGGCACAAGAAAATAGAAGATTCGCCGCCCACTGACTAGTGTATAAAATACGAATCGACAATTCCATTGTGTTAAAGATTCACTCCAAAAAACTATACATTACAGAATTCGCTTGCGCCCGGCTAACGGAAAAGTACCATTCTTGGTTCTGGGAGATAACAATTTGCTCTATATTTCATTACATTTTGAAACAGAATTATTTGTAATTTATTTTTACCAATTCTAGTGGAATTATTTTATTATGATATATATAAATCCAATATAGTTAAAGTAATCTAAACATATCAAATCTTAAGATTATTTTAAAATTATTTTGTAATTTGGAAATATAAATATAAAGCAATATTTTTTTTGTCCAAAAATATAAGTATCAAGGCCAAATTATTATTTAAAAAGCATGTTATCTAATGTAATAGTAAGAAATTGTTTTCCAATAAGAAAAATAAATGTATATTGTATTTCAAAAAATTGAATGTACTTTCAACACAATATTATTTTTAAGTATGCTTTTATTAAATGAAAATAAATATCGCATTTAAAAGTTATTGCTACCTTATTGATTTTATTATTCAAATTCCTAACATAAATTGATTATATAAAAAATGTTTTAATGTTAAAAAAATATTATTTCAAAATGTTTTCCTTCTCAAAAGCCAAATTTTGATTAAAATAAATCTCTTTAAAAAATTGTTCAAACGTTTAAATCTTAGTCAAACGAATAACTGTTAATGAAGAATGTCTTTTAATAAATAAAAATATATTTGATTTAATTAATGATTCTGAGCTCGTTCAATTCTTACTTCTTTCTTCTTCCGACCTTTCCTTCTATCCGCCATCTTGCTTGTCAAATGTCTTCGTAATCAATATGACGTCACCGTTCGAAAAAGAATTTTAAATATTATTTTCTCGAATGAATTATTAATTATTTTTCTTATAATTTAAATAACAACAATAACAATTTTGTTTTCTTTCTGCTTATAAACGTTCTTATCTATAACAGAATGGGAATTTTACAGAAAATAAATCTATAAAGTACACTATACTGTGCTTCAAACATCAAAACAAAAATTTAAATATTAAAGTCCGCCAGCAGGTAAAATTTCGCATGTTTATTACTGAAACAAATCAAATTTTCGTTTTAGTAGAATTTTCCAATCATATAAAATATTATTTTTATTGTTATTTTAATAAATTATTCGTGAGGTTGCCATATTTAAATATATATTATATACAATAATTTTCACATATAATACATAAAAATCAGAAAGAAAAATTAGTGTGTAGCATTTGCTGAGATTTTCCGACAGATTGGTCATCTCAAAATTTTTATCGTCATCATAACTTTTACTAAATCACAGTTTAGTTTATAAAATTGAACATAATTGCAAATTTTAATGAATTACTGGCAAAAGAAAATTGCAAAGTCATTAAGCGCGACGTTTGGCTTCCATATGACTTAGATCATAAACGAACATAAAAATAACAATGATATACAATTTTTATGTCTCCGAATATGTTATATTTATCACCGTTTTAAAATTTATTCTCTCTACCTTGTGTGAAATATTTTGGAGAATGGGATATTTATAAATTAAACCTTGACATACGGAGCATTGAAAAAAAGTCTAAAAAAGAAATAAAAACGCATTTTTTAATATTTATTACAATAATTTTAAATATTTACCTTATCTTCTAAAATTGGTTTGATTATATTAATTTTAGGACTTCTATTCTTAACACAGCCAGGATCAGCGCAACAACTCATATTTGATAAATCAGTTCAAACAGAATCAAAACGTTAAATCAAACGTGGTCAAATTCAAGAATGACTATTGGATTACAGCTTTATAGAATTAAAATTGACGACGTTCTGCTTTACGTATTTCCTCTTACGTATTATAGCAGAAACTACGTTTAAAGCATTGCGTATCCGTTTAATTAGCAAAAATAAATAAAAACAGCTATTTGATTTTCCGAATTTTATTTATTTATTTTTTTTATAAATTAGAAAATTTTATTAGAGTAAGAACTCAGCATTCCGAGAAAATATATTTAATTATTGTAATTTATTACTGGAATTATAAACTTTTTGATTTATACTTTATAATTTTCATATATTTTGCTTTCTGCTTAACTGGAAATTGTGTGCAATACAATCAGAACATTGAAATTTTCTTAACTTTTAACAGCCTAGGAAAAATTGCCCAATGTATTTTACATAACTATTTTATATTATATAGAGTGAAACCCCGTTAAACCGCCACTCTCGCTGACTGCTAAGAAATTTGACGGAACGGATCTTCTCTATATTAATGAAATAGGCAAATCCCGAAAGACGCCATCCGCCATCCGCCAGTACAAATGTTTAAACAAATATTCTTTTTGGTATTGTGTTTGTCCTCGATAATCCGCCAGAGGCATGTAAGGTGACTCACATCCCGAAGTTCATCAGTACTGTTTAAATTAAAAGCCCTCTGCATTCATTTGTAACCAGCGGATGGAAGAGATGGAGTTAGCGGTTAATCATGTGTCTCTTTAAGCCTAGTTCATACGTAGGTTGTAGAAAATTTAAGATCGTAAAAACCAGATGGTTTCCATAGCGACTAGTTACGTGATGCAAAATCTTCTTAATGTTTCACCATGCGGCAACGCTCGCGAAAGGCTCTTCTCTTTTTTGAAACGCGCTAGCCATCCGTTGTTGTCGGTGAAATCCGTTATGTCCATTTGCTTTCCAAAAGTTTTCTCACTGTTTTCTATAAGTGAGTGATCAGTTAACGAACATAATCCGTTCCAAGACAATGCTCGTTATCCGAATTGTTCCTTAATCGATCATCGATTTACCGTAGGTTTTTCTCCCTCGATGGCGTCTCCACCTTGTCGTGGTGAGGGAGCTAGC
>AYEL01042112.1:0-13700 GCA_000484575.1 Olivierus martensii
TATATATATATATAGTTTACGTGATGAAACGTGCTTACGATAATCGTGCGTACATGACACGATTCTGTTGTATCACACACACACACACACACACACACACACAAAAAAACAGTTTAAAATTCTATAAAAGACGAACAATTAGCAATAATTTTTTTTAATGAATATACAACTATAAAAATGCAAAGACGACGTTTCGCGAATGTAATATGCGTGTAGCGCCGTTTTCGCAAATGTGGATCTTCAAATTTTCAATAGCAATAAATTTTTCAATATTACGTGACTTCCTTTCGTGTCTCCAAACAAAATTTTCGCGAGATAAAAAAAAAGCAATGAAAAAGAGAGAGATATGTCCCTGCTTTGGTTCATAAAAAATTGGTCTGGAGAATCTAAAATATAATCTTGCGTTTCTACGATATTGATCAGGTATGAAGTAGCTCTATAATATTAACCAAAAACTGCTAGTATAAAACTTCTAGAATCTCATTCTAACTTACTGACCTTTTAATTCACAATCGAATCTACTGTACGACAATACTTATAAAATTATATTTATTTTAATTATTTTAAACAAATTTTTGCTGCGATAAATATAACTGATCGTAACAGCGACAAGAAACCCGTTGTTATAGTAATGCATTAAACATTTATAACAAAAAAATAGTTATGTTATTGATATATCGTATTATTATTTTGAAAGGTTGCTATTAATAATGTAGTTTATTGAATTTCCTGTAAGTTTCTATTTATAAATTTCAGTGTTTGTTATTGTTTGTTAACAATATACAGTGTTTTGTAACAATATTTGATCTGTTAAGGTAATACTGTTACATGCTGTATTGTTATTTTTTATCTGTAAATTCCTTTATGTAAATTTCTATTGTTAACAGTGTAAATTATTCTTGTGTTATCGGAAATTGATGTTGTGTTTAAGCATTTCTTGTGTGTAAATTAATTAATTATAATGCAATAATTAATTTGAGGAAAAATAAAGAAAATTGCAAGAGTTGAACTTCGATTGGAACCATATTATTCTCAAATACGTAAGGGAACTGTGTTTACTTGTATTCCCCAGAAATTAAGCCCTCGGGTGTTCGACCGACCCAAATTTGGGTGAAAAATCTCTGAGTTTTTAGTATTCGCACTGTTTTACTTTGCCCCAAATTTTTCTCTTTTCTGAAAAATCGTTCGGATGTAAATTTCCTGTGTGTTTGTTAATAATGTATCCTAAAAAAAAAAATATTTTTGAATATTTTTTGATAAAATTCTTTACATAGTACTGATATAAATTTTATTTATTTTTAATAATACATTCAATATGCTACACATTATTTGATTTTATTATTTGTTAATACAGTATTTCGGAATATAGTGTTATTTGTAAATTATACTGTTAACAAATACAAATAATTTGAAATGTATTTATTGTCTTAAATATAAATTTTTGCAATATAACAGTAGAAAGTATTGTGTACAACACTGTATATTGTTAACAAACACATGAAATTTACACACTAAAAAATGCTAGTAACACAAGCGGTAATTGAAATTCGAAATAATTGTAATCATTATTATTTTTTGATAAAATTCTTTACACAGTACTGATATAAATTTTATTTATTTTTAATAATACATTCAATATGCTACACATTATTTGAATTGTTGAAAAACATTACTTTATCTATTTTTTGTGTACATTTTTTTTTTTGTATATAACGTTCAAAATTAAATGAGTGTTTGGGATATTTTTTATTATTATTAAAAATTCCCAACACAATATACCAAGGCAATAATCACATATATGTATTTTTTTTTTTCTTATCGCTATATCGTTCATTATTTGTATATAACGTTCAAAATTAAATGAGTGTTGGGGATATTTTTTATTATTATTAAAAATTCACAACACAATATATCAAGGCAATAATCACATATATGTATTTTTTTTTTTCTTATCGCTATATCGTTCATTATTTCTCGTTTAATACAAATTCCAATATTTCGACATTGCACGCTATTATTATTATTATATTTTTTTTTATAACGTTGCAAAACGGAAAGAGCAGTATCGATAGATAAAAATATAACTTAAGTGAAAAGTGGATAAAAAGTAATTTTCAGATATTATATCATCTAACAGCTAACTGTATCTGGAATCGGTACATTTATCGATCGAAAATTTAACGGTAAAACTCGCATTAGTTATACTGTTCATAAAGCGAAAATTTTTAAAATATCTCTGAAACAAAATATAAAATAATTATATTTCTCCTCTTCGAATAATTAATTCAATTTATTTAAACTTTTCTGAACGTTTTACTACAGAAAAATGAGAATTTATCGGAGTTACGCGATGTTAATAAATCGACTGCTTATAGATGATAAATGATTGTATAGAGAGCAATAATTCTTTGTAAAATAATTTCGAGAGATGGCGCTGTCGCGATGACGTAACGTATGACGTCATCGTACGGCTGTTTTGCAGGCGAACGAGGACGAAAGTGGTTAGCCATTATGCCTTATAAATACATAAGTCTCTAGCGTTGAAAAAATCGCTATAACATGTCCGGAATACTAGGTTTCCACTCTAGGGAAGCTATCAGAGTTAAAGTTAAGGTAAGAGCAAACGGATGTCGGAACTGGTAGACAAATTTCGTTATAAGAAATCGATAACACAAAGATGTCAGTTGTTTTTTTTAAGTCGTGTCTTTGTGTTTTAATTATTTACTGCCGTGTTTTGGAAGAAATGAACGCGTGTGCGAAAGATCGAGTCGTCGTTTTAGGTGGTGTTGTATGTGTTTTAGTTACAAGCGTGTCTACGATCAGCTGGTTGTGTGGCAGATGTCTGCAGTGCAGGTGATCTGCCTGTTTTGGATTTTGCCGGAGTTTTAACCGATCCGTCTCTCTATCACGCTCTCTTAACTGTTTAGAAATCGTAAACAAGAACGATTCCAGACATTTTAAATAAACAGTTATCCCGAATAGCAGTTCGGTTTAGTGTCCACAATCGATCATCGTGACTCTCCAGAACTATCGCCATATTTTTTATATATATATATATATTTTTTCTTTTTATTTTTTTAAGTATCCGAAAACCTTATGCTGTATTCTAGAACATTTTAAATATTCAAAAACAATAAAAGATGGTGTAAATTCGTCATACGAGCGGATTTATAACTCGAAAAACGTTGCGGAAGGGGAAAAAAAACTGCAAATTTTCGAGTGCCCGAATTCGAGCGCGTCGTTCGAGATAAATTTCGACACCCGTTACGCAGTTTTTTCCGAATATGACGTAATTTAGAAGTCAACGATGCTGTCGCGAAGGTTATCATCTCCTGTAGAGATGCTGCTGTTTGGACGGTAAATGTCACCAGTGGGGGTTATTGACCCAAAAAAAGAGATTTTTAACTACAGTTTTTCCAGTCGAAGTATCACTCTGAATCGAATGGAATTTTAATCCGTGAAGAGATTCGAATCGATATCGAAAAATCTGCAAAAAAAAAGGAACAATCGCATAGCATAGCAATCAATAGAATGAGTCATTCGGAACAAAGGAGTTTCTCCAGGCGATCCGTTCGAAGTTACAGTCGTCTATCACCCAGTTCGTTGACTTACATCAACAGTTTTCTTCCCTACATTTCAATAAAACTGAAATGAAAATAATCAGATTTTATAACAATTTTAATTGAAGGATTTTCGTACGTAAGCAGGATAATCCTTGAGAATCAAAACGAGTGCTGACGTACGCGCTCCGAATCTATTCATCAAGTGCATTGTTTATATATAGAAGAGATAAAATGGTATCAGCATGCGACAATCTCTGAGGATAACTGATATAATCAGTCACTTGTCTGATCGTTTCCTTTCTTTTATATTTTACTTCTTCACCATCAAAAAATCTTATTGTTTTTAACTTCGAAGAATAATTGGCTCCTGTCGTATTAAAAAAACGTTCGACCATCTGTTTCTTCCTTATCAAAATGTAGAGATTAATAAATTAAAAAAAAAATATGTTAATAGATAAAACAAACAAGAACACTTATCTCAAATATTAGTTTTAGTAATTAAACATGCCATTGAATGTGTTGCTGGCCCAATTATTATTGATTGAAATACAGCAAATTTTTTTTTTTACATATTCATAAAGTCGTTACTATTGAGGAAATTTTTACTATTTTTTTGAGCAGGTCGACGCATTTTCCTCAATTTTTTTAGTGCATAAAGTCACCGAACTTAAGAGCTTATTGTTACTCATTAGTATTTATTTTATTTTTGATTTCTAAATAAAAAAACACATAAAATAATAATAATTTTCTTTGAATCAAAAGGGATTCTATAAACCGAATTTTAATTATTATATATGTTTTATAATCCGGATTAATTCCTCTTCTCGAATGCAATAAAAGATTTAAAAATATTAAATAAAAAAACACATAAAATAATAAAAATTTTCTTTGAATCACAAGGGATTCTATAAACCGAATTTTAATTATTATATGTTTTATAATCCGGATTAATTCCTCTTCTCGAATGCAATAAAAGATTTAAAAATACATATTTTAATGCTAGCAGATCAATGAAAATCGATTAAATGTAAAGTTAATACCGTTTCCATCTATTTAATCGCCAGGTATGTTTCCACTTTACCAATCATCAGATTAACTCGTTTCTTTAATTCGAGTTCTTGGTCTTTCGATAATGCATGTTTTATCCGTCTTATTTTATCATTTCTGATTTATAAATTGCTATATTTATATTGGAAACACGACAAGCTCATTATCTGTTTATACAGTACTCGAAAAGTTCTTTATCAGTTTATAGAATATAATAAGCACAGCTGTATGATATTCCATATTCAGCGCAAAATTTTAAACAGAATTGCAGAGTTCCGTGTTAAAAATAGCTTTTTTTTTGTGTTTTAAAATATTTATATGCATATTTTTGAACCATAATTACAGCCAAATACATCATGTATAGTTAATAATTTAAAACGTTCGTTTAATATATTCAAAAGTCTGTTGTGAGGAAAAAAACCTAAAAATATATATATTCATGGACAGGTAACAAACGACTATTCAAAATTTGTAACTCTGCCAGAAATTTTTAAAAATAAATCATTCAGTTTTCCAGCACTGATCCAAGTTTTGTTAAAATAAAATAATTATATAATAAAATTTATCTGCTTGATATTTTTTTTTTGACAAAAGAGATATTGTTTTTTGAAATATAGAAACAGTTCAAACGTAAGGATGTTCTAAAATTTACATTTAAAAGAGTTTGTCAAGCAGAGAAAGAAAGAAAAAAAGAAAATTCTTTTAGAGAAAAATATTTATTTTTTAAAATAAACTGTTTGCATTTTAAATTATTTTCAGAAATGCGAAGGATTGCTGCCCCCAGAGTATAGGAAATTCAGTGTGGATCCTCAAATTACTTCCTTCGAAGTTCTTCAGTCTCTCTTAGCTAGGGCTTTCGACATTAAAGGGTAAGAACTGTAGAGATGTTTGAAATTTATCGTATTGATCTTAATAATAATAATAATATATTTCACTATTGCAGAGAGTTCACTATTAGTTATCTTGCCAAAGATGAAGAAGGCTATGATACTTATTTATCTCTCTTATCTGATTGGGATTTGGATGCTGCATTTCTTGGTTCTTCAGATCCTTGCCTTCAATTGAAGGTGGATCTGAAGCCATTCGAAGAAGGTAGTGCTTATATACTACAATGATCACTTATGATTTTTTTTATTGATTATTTTATTATATGCCTCAAGGTCTTGAAGATTGGGATGTTATATCACCATTAGATATTCCTAGAGCTCAAGTAACAGGTCCTACTGCGGATAGAGCTGGATTAAGAGGAGCCATTCTTAATCATGTGGGTTTTGTTTAATTATAGTAATTAGTGTATTCAGTTTTCACCAGGAATTTAATATTCATAATTTTATTTACAGATGGAAAAGACATTTATTATGGTTCAGAAAGCTTTGAATCTTGGCGATGCTGAAAACGAAGCAACAAAACCTCTCAAACAACCCATGTCGGATATTGAATTTCACACTTATTTGGATAGCGATGGTCGCTTATTAAAACCGAAAGAACTTCGATTATCCGTATACAGAGGAGGAATCGATCCTTCTCTTCGAAAAGTTGTTTGGAAGCATCTTCTTAATGTCTATCCCACAGGGATGTCCGGAAAAGATAGGATATCGTACATCAAGCAGAAAAGCGCAGAATATCAGAAGTTGAGAAGCGTGTGGCAAGATATGGTGGCCGGTGGGAACGTCACCGAGGAAATACAATATGTAACTAATATGGTGAGAAAGGATGTGCTAAGGACTGATCGAACTCACAAATTTTATGCTGGATCAGACGACAATAAAAATGTTGTGTCCCTTTTTAACATCCTGACAACCTATGCGCTCAATCATCCAAGCGTTTCTTATTGCCAAGGCATGAGTGATTTAGCGTCACCAATTTTAGTTACAATGAAGGATGAATCACACGCCTATGTTTGTTTCTGCGCACTAATGCAAAGACTGAAATCGAATTTCTTTTTAGATGGGAAGGCCATGACGATAAAATTTCAGCATTTAACCGAACTTCTCGAACATTACGATCCACAGTTTTTCGAATATTTAAAGCAACAGGGAGCGGATGATTTGCTCTTCTGTTACAGGTGGTTATTGCTAGAATTAAAACGAGAGTTTGCATTCGAAGACGCTCTGTATATGCTGGAAGTATTATGGAGTTCCATTCCTCCATCTCCTCCCGAAAACGAATTGATGCTGTATGAAGAACAATTTACGCCAAATACTGCCAGACCTCAAAGTCCCAGATTCCACAGTCGCGAAAATCCTTACACAAAAGTTCGTGCAATTAGAAAACAGAATTCAGCTTCTTCCATTCGAGGTTTGGTAAAAGCAACAGAAGATAGTCCACAGGAAGTGCCATCGTTGGCACCTCCAAAAGAAAGTGACGATTCTCAAGAATATCTGCCCATGACAACTTCCATGACACGAGAATTGAGAATGGAATTAGAGAACTTAAATAGACATCTACCGGGTTCTTGTCGGCTTCTCCAAAGATCTTTAACGGTTGATTCTGAAGATTTAGATTCTCCAAGATCTCAAGAAGGTTACGATCTGACCAAACCTGATCATCCTTCACGTTTCCAACGTCAGGCAAGCATCGATCAGTCTTTGGAAGAAGATTGTAAGAGTTGGACCAGCGACGAATTATCTAGCGGTGATCAGATTTGGAAAAGCAACAAAAGACCTCCAAAATATTTGGAATATACGCAAGCAAATGGTAGTGTTGAAGAATCTGCTGATTCTGTTCATTGTTGTACACCTGATGAACAGTGTGACTTGGAGTACGACGAACAAGGAAGGATGATAACTGCAGAAATCACCTGTAATGGAGAAATTCTAGAAAATGAAGAATCGGGTTGCAGTTGTCATCTAAAATCTGTCATTCCGATTCGATTGGTACATAGCCCCATAACGACTGACCAGTATAATTGCAGAAGTGATAGCTCCGATTCTAGTTCGGAAAATAGCCAAACGAGAATTGAAGATCAGCAAGAAGTGTTTGCTCCTAGTTCTAATCACCAGAGCGAAGGGTACGAATCCGAAAGCTCTAAAGAAACTTCTGTTCAAGAATTAGATAAAAATCAAAATGGATTTATCGATTCCGGTGTGGTTCAATCAGTCATGACCAATTCGTGCGAAGAAGCCCTCGATTACAATACAAAAAGACGCCCTTCAACAGTTCGTCCTCCACAAGAGCTCGGATGCGGTAACCCATTTATGCTTTTCCTATGTTTAACTTTACTTTTACAGCATCGCGATGTAGTAGTACGTAATTGTATGGACTATAACGAACTAGCCATGTATTTTGATAAGATGGTAAGAAAACATCACGTACAGAGAGTGTTAAATCAGGCTCGGGCCATGTTCACCGAATATCTACAGTTCGGATGGCAAGAAGACAGTTACGAATCGTCCACCGATCCTCAAGTCTAGATCGTCCATCTTCCATTCAAGCTACGAAATCTGTGATATGATCGTCAAACAGCGATTGCTGGACGTAGTTCGAAAACATCATCCAATAAATCGACTTGGCATATTTTTCTAGCCAATTAAGTAATCTTAAATTGGAATTCTTTGTTCTATAAAGTTTACTTCTTTGTCTCTGAGAAAAATTTCCGTGAAAGAGTTCGTCGTTTTCTGATGAAAATTCGATGTGATGATAAGAAAAGCAGTGGTTGCGTGTCTGTGTATGTGATTGAAAGAACGAAACGGAACGAAGAAATTTCAAAACTTCTAGCATATAAAAAAAGTAAGCAAAATATTGGACAGATACATAAAAAAATAATTTAGCTGACTTTTAAAACTAATCGAATTTTTAATTATGATAAATTATTTTAAAACAGTTGCTTTCGGAAGAAATTCCAGTATTAAGTAAGTACATAAGTAGCATAATTAGCCTGTGAAGTCAAACTTCGACATATTCATTATTCATTGTACGTTGTACGCGGTTTCATGTGTATCATTTCCTTTATATAATTAAAAATACTCTTGTGTATTGTGTTGTGCGCGAAATTTAACGACTTTTGTGGAATAAATCGTCAAAGCGTGTACGATTTTTACATAAATTTACTGGTTTTAATTCGTTGCCCCCTCTTCAAATTATTATTTTTAATTTATGATTCAACTACTCGGAAAGCAATCATTAAGGGGTCGTATCGAATAAATATCATATAGCGATCAAAATTCTCCTAAATGTTATCTTTTAGGTAGCAGTACAATTTGTGTTACGTCAACAATGAATATGCTCTCGGATAAATTTATTGCCTGCAATTTTGTTACAGAATTTTAGCTAATTAAAATTTTTGAAGATAATTATATTTTTGCTTAACATACTGTGAAGTCGCATTATTCAGGATACAACAGGTTTGTTATATCCATATTCGATATGTAGGTTATAAAACAGCAGAACTCGACCGAATACAGTATTATACATATAGCATATATTCTCTACTTCTAAACGTTTTCTTTCTTTCGATATTAGAAAAATAAGATTAATTTTGTTTGCTGATTCTTCAGAATTGAAAATTAAATCATTCATTCATTTTTCAAAATGGCGGACCGAAATTAATAAATTTTTTTTAATTAAGAAATCAATATCTTGTTTCAGCGTGTTTTTAATTTGAACGAAATTTTGAATAATCGATTGCATCAGGCCACCGAGATATTATGAAAAGTTTTCAAAGTATTTAAATTTATTTATATAAATGAAATTTTATATATAGATCAAATATGAAATGCCAGATATAATTTTATTGCAATCAAATTTTTATATCACAAATGGAATGTTACTTCTCATGGCCATTTAATTTTTACTAAGAAAAAAATAGAAAATTATGATGGAAAAAATATAAATGATCATCTTTTCTGACAGGGTTTATCTTGGATGATATTATGGAATGATATAAATAATATTTTTTCTACAATTAATACAAATTTTAATACCCCATAACAGCAAAATTAAGAAAGAGAAGCTGTGGATGAATATATATTCCCTCTTATAATTATATAAATATAAGGTATATGCAGAGCCGGATTTGCATTTTTAGGGGCCCTAGGACGAGCAAGGCTTTGGGTCAAGGCTTTGGGACCCCTAAAAATTCAAATCAGCTATGTCTAATTTTAGTACCTAAAAATTCAAATCAGCTACGTTTAATTTTAAAGGCTCCTTATAAGGAACCTTTAAAATTTTACTTTCTATCTAGCACTAATAAAAATCCATTTTTTCTTATTAAAAGTTTATAAAAGTTGAAAACCTGATAGTTCTGGGGCCCCTAGGACGTGGCCTAGTCGGCCTATTGGTAAGGTGGGGTCCCTAGAATTGCGGCATCATAGGGCTCGGCCTATTGGTAAAATCGGCCCTGGGTATATGGAAATCATTCGATACATTTTCAGCTATTGTAGTCAAACAGATGATTTCTTAGTAAAGTATTGATTTACAACTTGAGAAATTACTAATATAATTTTGATCTCACACCTGTTGGTTGATTGCAGGAAGAGTCGGGCTTAAGTTTGTTGAATCCAGGTCTTCACTTGAGGATCGATCCTGCTACTAGTATTTGCTGCATGTGTTGGTCATTGGTAAGCGACATAAAACAAAAATAAATTTTGTAACTATGCTAAATTTCAGTGGGAAAATTATGGAATGCAACCTCCCTAATTTCCCATTAAAATTTCCTCTCTCAAAGATTCTGGGGGTCACAAAAGTTTGGGAATTAAAAATAACATCCAGAAGTAATTCAGAGACTTCATATTAATATATTAAAAACTGATCTCAATATATTGTTATTTGATGAAAGCTAATTGAGCAGTATGATTTATATAGATGTTTACGGAGAAGAAAATCCTCTCATCTCCCACCATTTTGGTATTAACAAATTGAAACTTTCTGGAGACGAAATTGATGTGACCTCATTTTTCCTTCATGAAGAAAATCGATAGCTTCCTTTTACTATAATTATTTTTTTCAGAAATTCCAAGCCTTATCCGAAGTCATTTTTTCATAGAGTTTCATCAACCGATCTCAGACGATGTAGTCATCCCATGAAAGTTTCTAATTGGCGTAGGCTGGATAGCAGTGTGGTGTAAAGCATTTGCTTATCATAATGATGTATCCAATTCAAATCCGATCCCATCCCTTCAGTTTTTCAGGAAGAGTCTGAGCCAAACCCACTGAACTTGGCTGGATAGCAGTGTGGTGTAAAGCATTTGCTTATCATCATGATGTATCTAGTTCAAATCCGATCCCATCCCTTCAGTTTTTCAGGAAGAGTCTGAGCCAAACCCACTGAACCCCATCATTCAAACTTGTTGATTTCGTCATGGGTGTTGGCTGGGCCTCGGCAGATATATAACATCCCAAGTATGATATAGCGGCTTCACTAATATCATCATTTAATTGGCATGCCCGGTATCTCATGAAGCGTTAAATTGTCAGAAATAATTGTCAACAACAGTGGTATCCACTAATTTTTTTAACATCTACGTTTCCAATAACTATCCATCCTCGAATTATTACTATTTAAAAAAATGAGAAGAAAAATATTTTTCTATAAAAATATATTTTTATAATAAATGTAATTGTGTTTTATTGGACACTTGCATATTACACAGCTGCAATATTTTATTACACATTAATAATTATTTTTTAATGTGATAAAAATTTAATTCAACATTGATAAACTTGAAATATTATTGGCGATCGACTAAAATTCAGTATATTATCCACATTATGACATATCTATAACATCCATAGTTAATTTTAATCGTTTTATTTCTTTACAGTTACTGGTTTGTGAACATGTGATATCTAACCTGTAAGTAAAGTATCCGAAGATTATTAAATAACGGCACAACAAAAATTCTTTGACGTTGTAACTTTGATGTTTGCAAAGTAATTTTAGCAAATAAATGTTATTTTTCTGTTAAAATTAAATATTTAATATCATGTAATCATTGAATATTGGCAGGAAATTAGTTATTAAAAATAGTTTTCAAAATTGTAAAAGTTAACAGCGAAATAAAAAGTATCACTATTTTTATTAATAAAATACAAACCCCGATAAGACGCCACCATTTTGGCAGCTAATCGGGGTTGGCGGTTTATCGAAAACACGTGAAGTATAGAAATGAAAATAAACTCCAAATTTATTAAATTCAATAAAAATATAGTACATTCATATTTAGCATTCAAACTTAACATTTCTAAAAACTATATACTTTGCAGTATAATAAACTAAATGTATATGTACAGTACTATATAGAAAACATGTCCATATGTTGTTCTGATCCACTATTTTGAGTTCTCTCTAAAACAATGTACACAGCTTACTATATAGTATTCTTATTTGCTCAGTACGCAATAAACGATGGAACGATCTGGTTCTTACTATCTTAGATTTTCTACAAGTCTACAACCTAAGTGTGATCCAGGCTTAAAGAGACACATGATTAACCGTAACTCCATCTCTCCCACCCTCTGATTACAAATGAATCCAGAGAGCTTTTAATACTGTATATACAGTACTGATGAGCTTCGGAATGTAAGTCATCTTACGTGCCCCTGGAGAAATAACGAGGACCAATACAAAACCAAAAAGGAATATTAGTTTAGACGTTTCTATTGGCGGATGGAGTCTTATCGGGGTTTCCCTATTCCATTAACATAGGAAGATCTGTTCCGCCAAATTGCTTGGCAGCCAGCGAGGGTGACGGTTTAACTGAGGCGTCTTATCGCAGTTTGACTGTATATTATTTAACAATTATTTTATGAACTTATTTCGTTCTGTTTGGTGTGAATTGCACTGCGCTTCATTATCTCAATGTATTTCTTTAAAGTTTTGATAATTTTATTTCTGTTCTCACTTGTCAGTTGTATTGACTGGAACAGAGAAATATTTTCCATTTAAGAGAGAAAGATCTTTGAATAATTCAAAATATTTGAAGGCTCATAAAAAATTAAAGACATATCAAGTCAAAGCTATTGCATTACCTAATCGTGACAAAAAGAAAGAATTTCCGTTTTCGATATAGAAGATGGATTCTAAGTGGCAAGATTGGCCACGTAGAAACTCTTTGTTTAGTTGATTTGAGTTATGCCGCCTAGTACATAAGATATATAATTGGCAGCGCCTTATATTCGTTTATTACTCGGTAACGACGAATTAATTTCAAACATTTTTAGCTCATATGGATTGGTACATTATTTGGTCGTCTAGCGCATGGGTTCTTAATCTTCTGATGACTCCAGACCCCCAATAGATTGTCCAATATGGTCCAGTACCCCTTGTTCAGTAAATACACACGTATTAAATTTAAATATTCACGTACTACCCAAATGAACATTTTTAGTTCATATGTATTGGTACATTATTTGGTCGTCTAGCGCATGGATTCTTAACCTTCTGATGACTCCAGACCCCCAATAGATTGTCCAATATGGTCTAGTACCCCTTGTTCAGTAAATACACACGTATTAAATTTAAATATTCACGTACTACCCAAATATAAATTAATACATTAAATAAAATAAATACCAATACCCAGAGATCGAGTCCCATATCTCCAAGGAGTATGGATACTCCAATTAAGAATCCCTGGCTCTAGCGGATCCCAATAATATACATAAATTTCATTTAAATAGAATACTATTTACGTAATAAATCGTTTTGACAAAAGTCTTCCTGATACGATCGAATATCGATCATTTTCAATACGATTGATATCCTAGAGAAGCGGTTCTCAACCTATGGTACGCGTACCACTGGTGATTGCCGAGATATGGACTAATAGTACATATATAATCTTGACTTCCTATTTATATTCGAGGAATATGTTTGTTGGTGGTATTGAAATTTTTGAATTTTGAGTTTGGTGTTTACGCATTTATGAAAATATTGAGAAATGCTATCCTAGAGGGTTTTAATATTAGAATGAAATAGATATATATTCTATTTCATTCTAATTGGATGATATTTATCCGAGATATGGCTTCAAAATAAGTGAAATAGCTTCAATCTTTTTGGCCAGGCACAAATAAGGCCTATATAATAGAATATATTCCTTCATAGTAAACATGTGATTACAACTGAAAAATAACGTCTGAAATGAAGTC
>AYEL01042147.1:0-10950 GCA_000484575.1 Olivierus martensii
TTATCAATCTTGCCGTATTTGAAATGATGTTTATTTTTCATTATTCGATGAAGCGATCTTTTGCTTCCTTTGTAGTTTATCTTCTCTCTTACACGTACTAAAATTTCCGTTATGTTGGATATTTATTTTCTCTGAAAATTTCTGACACAGTTGCCTGAATAAGATATCCTTGGTCGTTTTTTAACCTGGGTTCGAATTATTTCTTTCGAAATCGGTGTAGTTCTGTCAACAATTATTCTACGACAGGTTGAACATGATACGCCTTGTTGCTTCGCTGGTCTCTTTAATAATTGCATCATTACTATCTCCATATTTACTTTCCTTTAGAAAATTAAAAATATTAAAAATAATCGTTCGAACTTCACTATTTAAAGTTTTTCCTTGAATAAATATACAACGATCAGAAGTAGACGCCATTACGGTTTAGTAAGAGGAACTCTGGGAAGAACATACAATACGCATGCGTCATTTTCCTCCAACTTTCGTGCCAGCAATTATAGTGTTAGAAAAGTAAAGAAACAACATTCACAGAAAGTAAGTTTGAAAGGATAGATGTTAGTATAAGCAACCAAACCTAACATAAATACTTCTGATGTTGAGATATCAGAAGTATTTATGTTAGGTTTGGTTGCTTATACTAACATCTATCCTTTCAAACTTACTTTCTGTGAATGTTGTTTCTTTACTTTTCTAACACTATAATTGCTGGCACGAAAGTTGGAGGAAAATGACACATGCGTGTTGTATGTCCTTATCGACTGCAGTGATCTGGATTTACCCAGAGTTCCTCTTACTAAACCGTAATGGCGTCTACTTCTGATCGTTGTATATTTATTCAAGGAAAAACTTTAAATAGTGGAGCTCGAACGATTATTTTTAATGTTTTTAATTATCTAAAGGAAAGTAAATATGGAGATAGTAATGATGCAATTATTAAAGAGACCAGCGAAGCAACAAGCGTATCATATTCAACCTGTCGAAGAATAATTGTTGACAGAACTACACCGAATTCGGAAGAAATAATTTGATGTTTAACATGTAGGTATAGAAGCTGTTTAACATTTTGATGTAGGTTAAAAGCTGTTTAATATCAGCAATTTTCTTTGCTGAGATCCCTACTGATTTTACCCTAGTTGTAACATTTTGTACTTTAATCTGAAGTGAATAAATTTCAGTATACAACATTTTGTAATGAGTCACGATTTTAATTGATTGAGGTTTATAGGTATTATAGCTTTTGAAATTTATGCAATTCTGCTTGGTTCAAATTTATTCTGCTTGGTTTTATGCAATTCAAGCAAGACAGTTTCATAGTCAAATATTAGGGGTTTCTACATCAATCATTATGAAAGGAGATAATGAAAGAAGGAAAATAACATCAAAATAACGAAAAAAATAATTCCAGAAAACTTAAAATGATTAGCTTCATACTGTCATGACTGCAGCCTATAATCGCATAGATAGAATCGCTATCTGTCGACCGAAATGAGGAAAGTGGCACATACAGTTAGTTGCTTATTCAGCTATTGCTCTTAAAAATCATCTTCCATATAAAATAAACCATGGAATAAGAAAACAAATACAATTATCTTGCTTTTAAGCCCATTTTTCAATAAAACTAGGTAAATCGGCTTATTTTGTTTTTCCATCGGACCACAGAATTGTAAAGGATCTTATCATACTGCTTTAGAAGTTTTTTCTCAATAAACTTGCAAAGTAATATGAATTTGGCTTACAATTAGGCAAACTTGATAAAATATTTTGTATTCTTTTTATGTAGCCAAACAATCATGGTGTAAAAGATGCCAGTAATATTTACAATAGCACAGGAAGCATTAGATTTCATAAGCCTTTTACTCTCATCTGTATTTATTTGTATAATCAGATATTAGTAAATCTAATTGCATGTCTTTCACATACTTTACTAGAATCTCATTATATATTAGTTATCAAAAGGACAAGCTTTTTATCTTTATCATTCTGAATATAAATTAAATCTATCAAATTTAATCAATCATTAGCTAATAATATTACAAGAAACTACTTGCTTTAAACCAATTATAAGAAACAGCTCTACTAGCAAGTATAAAGTTATTTATTATGGTATAACGTTCGGATCTTTCTTTGATCCCTCTTCAGTACCATTCGTTCACTTATATACCATATTTAAGAGAACATTACAAAATAGAAGATACATGAAAAATGTATCTTCTATTTTGTAATGTTCTCTTAAATATGGTATATAAGTGAACGAATGGTACTGAAGAGGGATCAAGAAAGGATCCGAAAACGTTATACCATAATAAATAACTTTATACTTGCTAATAGAGCTGTCTTATAATTCATCAGCTAACTTTACAATAATGTTTCTTTCTTTATTCTTTCTTTCCTCCCTTCCTATTTATAATGTCACACCTTCTCAACAAAAGTGATAACAGTGATTTTACAAATTAAAACAAATTATACAGATATTTAACCCTTTATATCAATAAAGAAATATTAAGTTAGAATTATTAACACATTTATTATTCAGGAAAAGAGGTAAACTTAAAATAATTACTGTTATTTTTTGGGTTCTTGTAATATCATGCAATTTTGACTTGTGTCACTTTTCTTCAGAAGCTATAATAGCCTTTCTTTTAAAATTTCTAACAATGTGCCATCTAACTACTTCCACATCAAATTAATTTCCCATCAAATACTACTTATAACTGTGGAATTAAACACTTGATCTTAGTCCTTTGTTTAATTGCACAATTTGGACATTTTTTCACTAACTCTTTTATATAGGTGAGTAATTATATTTCTAATTACTTTTGCAAAATAATCTAACCTTTTTTCTTCTTCAATGTGATGCTTAAAGATTCATTTTTGCTTTTTTATATAATTTTTAACCTAATTTTTAATATAAGATTTCTCTTTGTATGATTAGCATAAAATTCCTATAGCTATTCAAAAGATTATTTAGATAGATACTTTGAATATTTAGTTTGCTCCCTAGCAAATAATATCTAAGCCTTGTGTCCATTATAGCAATCGTCATACATTTTTGTTTAAGAAAGTTGTGTTATTTACAGATAATGAAATATAAATATTGATATCAGAACAATCTTGTTTAGCTGATAATCATTCAAAAAAAGTTAATTTTCCTGTTAGTTTAATATGCTTCAAATGTAAAATATTATGCTAACTTTCACTGGTTCTATAAAACTTGTCAATGTCATTATTCTTCTACTGAAGTACAGATTGAAACTCTTAAATATGCTGGACCATATCATCAGATTAAAAATTTGCTTCTTAATTTAAAAAATAATAATTATTTTAAAAATTTGATTTTTCTAAAATTTTAAATTATTTAATGTAATCATTTTAAAATAATCAACAAATAATAACAGTACTTTATAAAACATATAAATCAAAAATTTATCAAAGAATTATGTGAATTTTTATTAAATTATTTATAAAAATGCATTAGCAGCTCAAATATGCAAAAAAAGTTAATAATATAAAGTAGAAGTCACAGTATATTTTAACTTTAAAATAAAAATAATTTATACAATGATACTCTTAACCAGAAGTCTACAATCTTATTTATAGTATGTTCTAACACAATTAAGCATTGTCTAGATTTATGATGTATTTTATGCTGAACTGTTTCAGTTTTCCCATATATAATATTGTGATTGATATTTAAATAAATTTCAGTATTGTACAGGGAAAGTATCATATTTTTCCAAGATTCATTTATAATATATAGCAGGGGTGGCCAAACTGCGGCTCTTTGGTACCTTCAATGTGGCTCCATACCATGAAAGTCAATAGTAAATATGAATAAAATACTTATTTAAGTTAAATTACAGATATATTACTACTTTTTAAAATAGATTAAAAATAATATGTATCTATATGAAATAAATACATCTGAAATAAACAGTTTTTGAAATCATTATTAAGATTACCTGAAAAATTGATGCTATTCTCATTGATCCAGAAAAAAAATGCGGCTCCCAAGTATTTGAGATTCTCCTATGTGGCTCATAGATCTATGAAGTTTGGCTTTCCCTGACATATAGCATAGAATTTCCATTGTTTATATAATGTATTTGTCTTTTAGTATGGATAACCACTATCACAGACCAGGGATTAGACATATATTTATATAGTGGTTTTTAGGTGAGAATTCTGTGATCTAGCATTTTTTTTATGATCCAGCACTTCTCATATTCCAAAGGTGCCAGACTAAAGGAATTTTAACCTGTACCATAGAAAAATTGCTTTTTATATAGAAAAATAAAATTTTCAATACTCCTATATTCTGTATATTGCTTGTGTCTACAGAAAGCAAAATATGTCAAGTATCTATAGAAAAACTGTTTTGTTTCAATATACATACTTAATACTTCATGTGATCTGCAGCAAAATAACTTAGCAGTGTTTCATGCCTTACTTAGGAGAGCATATATACATTGTTCAGAAATGTACTTGAGATATTGAGATCAAGAGAATAGTGGCAGTTAGTATAAAATATAGGCATTCCTGTTAAACATCTTAAAGTTGAAAAGGTGTTCCAGATTAGAGGAGATAACTGATCTGCAGATTTTGATGAAAAAAGTTTGTATCAGTGGATTATTGCATTTCAATTAAGAAGTCTAAAGTATTATAGAAAGGATAACAGAAAAAGACAGCCTATGAAAGGAGAAGAATATTATTTCAATTGCTGTTTGTTTATAAATATAGTATAATTATGGTGATCATATTTTTTTGAAGAAAATAAAAGACAAATCAGAAATTGTTTCATAATAAGAAAAAGCAGGTTGCATTTATTTGTTTCACTAAAACTGTAAAGCCTTTTAACATTTATTATAAAATATAAAAAACAATACTAATAATAAACAACTTGATATAATGAATAACAAACATTTTAAACAATCATATTATTACTTTAAAAAAAATTTTGATATTTTTCACAAGAATGAACTTTTTTAATAAATCAGGTGTGTGTTTTAAAAATTCATAAAACTCTATACATGCTAGCATAAAGATAAACTGTTAAACTGCTTTAATTTCTGTAATAAAGTTCCAAACTAAAGCACACTAAGCAGTGAAAAATAACTTAATTTATTGTAGAAAACAATTACAATAAATTAAGTTATTTTTCACTGCTTAGTGTGCTTTATTTTAGAACTTTAATTCTATACATGCATGTCAAATAATAATATAATTATTATTATTTATTATCAACATGGCAACATGCAGCTTAGTGTTATTGTGGTGGAAAATTATACTTTTTCTGTTTATGAGCAATGATCAATTTTTGTAATTTCCTCTTTTAAACTGACAATTTGATCACAATATTTGTTTGCACTAATAGTTTCATTGTTTGTTTTTTAGTAGCTCACAATACATTATTCCTTTAAAATCCCATCAAACAAATTGAACATGACCATTTTTTGATGAAGATTTGGCTTTGGTTTTGGAAGTAAAAGCAAATTTTATTTAGACCACTGACTTTTTCTCTCTATGTTACCATATAGGATTCATTTTTCATCTCCATTTACTATTTCCAAAAAATGACTCAAACTTATGATGACTAATTAGAGGAATGCATGCTGCAACTTATCCATTTGATTTTTTTCAGATAGTTCGTGTGGAACCAAATATCATGCATACTGACCCATCCCATTGATTTTAAGTGGTCTTTCTTTTGTATGGTAAGCTTGGTGGCTAAATTTTGATTGCCCCTTTCCACTCAGAGTACTAAGGGAGCCGTTCTGGGCCAAAATTAAATGCAAAATGTAGAAAAAGCAAAGAACCCTTCCAACTTAACCTACGTGATGACGTGTGTGTGAGTAACCCTGTATAGAGGAGTATTAATAACCTATTTTAAGTTAGGTAGAAGCTTAGAACTATGTTATTAGAAACCTAGAACTATGTTAGTAGTATATCTAGAAAGTATGTTAAGAGAAAACTTATTTTAAGTTAGTAAAAGACTTATAACTATGTTAATACCTAAAACTAATAATTTTTGGGGTAGACATACCACCGACGCTCCTCAGCCATTGGGAAAAACCAATGGAAGTACGGTATTGGAGAAAAACCAACAGCTGAAGTGCACCGGAGGAGGCAGTTTGTCTGGAAATAAGAATCCATTCATACAAAGATTTTAAGTGGTCATCAATAATTGTTTTTGATACATTAAATATCTCAGAAATTTCCCTTGTTGTTAATCAAGAGTTACTTGTAATCCATGCAGAGATGTCATGCTCATTGATAACAGAAGGATGTCCGAAGTGTGGCTCAACTTCCAGGCTTAAATTTCATTTAAAAAATTTTTTAAACCACTTCGGACAGGTGCATACAGATAATGTATTATCCTCATAAACATTGCATATATTTTTTGTTGCATCAGTTGCAGAAAATATCTTTTAATCTTGTGTAACATAACGTGTCACAAATAAATCCTATTGACATTGTGATGAAAATAAAGCTAATGTGACTTGTCTTTATTTTAACAAAATCATAAACTTCGATGATATTTACAGTGTTATCTTTCAAGGACACACAGCTAAACTAAATATCTTGCATGTTCTGACTACTATAGCAACACCTATTGACAACTGCAAAAAAACAAACTTTCCAGACAGCCTAATATATATTGCTCATGGGCTGCAATTTTGGCACAAATAAAAAAAACAAATATTGAGTTAATACAACTCTAAGCCATGTAAAACTGAACTCTATTTGACAGCAATACTAGAAGAAGTATTAGTTCAGTAATAACTTGCCAGAAAGCAGAAGTGTCCTTTTCTCTTATTCATAGTTGATATATATTTACAAAACTTTAAAAGTTTTTGTTTTTAAAAAAATTTTTTCTAAGTTTGTCTTTTTTGATTTGTGCCACTGTTGCAGTCCATGAGTAATATGTGAATACATAATATGCCATAATTTTGTCTAAAATTTAATATAATATTATATTATAGTTCAGAATGTCTACTTCTGCCAATACAAGAAATAACTGAGCAGTACAGCATTAGGCAGAAAGAAATCTTTATTTCACAAAGAAACGTTTTTGACTACTGTCAACTGTTGACAGTGGTCAAAAACGTTTCTTTGTGAAATAAGATTTCTTTCTGCCTAGTGCTGTACTGCTCATTTATTTCTTAATATAATATTTTGTACATTCACTTTTAGTTTTTATTTTTATTTATTATTTAAAGTTAAAATGTTATAATTATTTTTGAATGTATTTAAATTTATAATTATTATTGATAAAATATCTAAATTTGAGGATAATTCAATGGTTGAATTGAAAACAGTACTGCTCCGGTTCAAATTTTAAATTTTATTTTCCTGTGTAAGTGATTTATTTTCTTGGCAATTTATTATATTTTCTGAATTAAATTTTCGTATTTTTAAATCTTAAATATCTAATGAAATCCCAATGCTTTTAGAAGTAAAAAACATACATTATGAGTGGCTTATATAGAAGAGTAGTGCCATCAGTTATACAACTCATTTTAACTAATATAATATTGTATTCATTTATATTTGAAGTACTAAAAAATAAATTGAAAATAAACTTCTTTACTTTCTCAGCTTTTTTCCATCCACCATCAATGTAAACATATGAAGAGAAAGGTCTAAACTTTGATTTGTATTCTGTTTTCTTGATTCTTTTCCTGAAATTAATTTAATCTATTGAATAATAATATATTTTATTAAATTAACATAAGCTTTATTATTCAATTTAAAAGAAAATCAGAACATAATCATAATACAATAAAATGAAATACTTTATTAATATACATTTCTAACAAAATTTAAAATATATTTTCTTTTTAATTTTTCTTCAAAATAATACAGTATTTAAACAAAATTTTTAAGTATAATATTTTATTATGCTATCAAAATTCATTTGATAGTAATTTGAAAGTAAAAAATTTGTTTGTAAATACTACTACATTTATTTATTTTGGAAGATTTTTCACTATATAATACATACAATTTCATACAGAGATCTCTCAAATTTATATATAAATTAAATCTATAGATATGGTACATTCTAATAAAACAAATTTAACAATTCAAATATTATAAAACAGTAAATAATATATAAGTGCAATGTGATTATTATTAAACATATGTTGAACATTAAGTATTATATACTTAATGTATATGTATAATGTGTATAAACATATTATATTATATACAAAAGTCCTTTATTATTTAATAATGCATATGTTTTTTAGTTTTATAACTCTGAAATTATTTTAGGTTAGTTTGAAAATATTTTTATTCAGCTTAACAATAATAGAATAATTTAACTAACATTGATTTATGCTGTATATTTTTCTTATTCAAATTTAAGACAAGTGTTTTTTTCTGGCTGACAGGAAAGATAGTACAATATCAGTGCAGCATGTAAGAAAAATGATTTTGATCTTATATCTAATGTATTTAGTAATACAGTGAAACTTTAATCTAACTATACTTCAGAGAATGTTTGAAATGTCTTTTATATAGAATATTCACTATAGAAATGACTTTTGAAAACAAAATTTAATACAATATTATCAATTTCAATAATATATTTATATAATTATTATTACTAGTATATTTTATTGATCTTTTCATTCCTAAATAGGAATAAAAGAGCATATGAATTAGGTTTATCCATTGTCCGACTACCAGTATGATAACATATGCAAATACCCTCCTATTTAGTTAAAACTCGCATATATTATTGGGACTAATTGAAAAACAAAGCTTATTGATAATCAATATCAGTTCAATCTTATTTACATACTAATAGAAAACATATTTTATATATTTTGAGACAGTAGTATCTTTCATAATTATTACTTGATTTAAATGAAATTTATATATATATATATATATTACTGGGATTTTCTAGCAACCATGCCTATTGAAAATGATTGATATTGGATTATAAATGACTGGATGTCTGCTGTCAAAATAATCTCATATAAATATAAGATTTGAATGAAATT
Source organism: Olivierus martensii (assembly GCA_000484575.1). NCBI lineage: Eukaryota > Metazoa > Arthropoda > Arachnida > Scorpiones > Buthidae > Olivierus > Olivierus martensii. Next base: position 9,012 of record AYEL01042147.1, read on the forward strand.
CATTTATATTATTTGGTATAAAAAATGAAGAGGGCTGAATCAAGCCAAAAGTGCTATTGTGTGAACTGTTTTGAATTGTGTAACAATCAATAAACAGCAGTTTATCTCCTGCTCCCAAGCTGAATGATTGATTTTACATTTATACTGTTTGGATTTATAGAGGATTGTATATATTAAAACAATCAAAATCAATTCATTTATTACACAGTAATATGCAAATTGACATAGAGTCAGCCCTCAATTTACACAGTAGATACGTTCCTGGAAAAATCGTGCAAACCGAAACCGTGTAAAACAAGACGCAGAATTCATACAAAATAGAAGGATATGTTCAATTAAACTGTAAACCGTGTAAATCGATCTAAAGAAGATAATGAAAAGTCGAGGATATGTTCTTTATAACCATGTAAAATGAGATAAGGATTAAAAGAAAAAAGGGAGATTGGTTCATTAATTTTTAGACACAATTTAATGCTTATACTTTTTCAATTTATTTTTGAAAATGAAAACATAAACCATTAATTAACATCGAATATGGTACAAAAAAAACAATTAACAATATTCAATACAAATAAAAACAATAAAAGCATTCAAACATAATTAGGCGAGCTGCAGGTGAGTTGAGTTTAGTTGAACTGCGAGACTTGGACAGTAATAATTAAGTGAGTTGGAGTTGAAATGCGAGACTTGGACATTAAAAGTTAATAGGTTGAGTTTAGTTGAACTGGAAGATTTGGACAGTAAAAGTTAATAGTGAAATAAACTGCAAGACTTGGACAGTAAAAATTAATAGTAATTGTGAAAGCAAAAGTGGACGCTGCGAGACTTGGACAGTAAAAGTTAATAGTGAGCAATAAATTGTGAATGAAAAGTGGACTAAGAAGAACTGTGAGTTATTCTGAATTAAAGACATAGTGGACTAAGAAAAACTGTGAGTTATTCTGAATTAAAGACATATATTGTGGACTAGGAAGAATGCGAGTTATTCTGAGTGATAAATTGTGAAAGCAAAAGTGGACTAAGAAGAACTGAGTTATTCTGTTTAATAGACATAAATTACTGTTGTATGAAATGATTATCGGATTTTGTATTGAATTTAGTTATAGTGAAAAAGATTATTTTGTTTTGTGTATAAATAAATTGGACTATACTAAATATAGTTGTATTCACTCTTTATTAATCTCTACGAACTTGTAAACCCACAAAATGTGACAATATGATACTCTTAATTTATAATGCAAAACAATCAAAATAAAACCCAAAAAAATTTTTTTTGTTTTCATTTAAAAACCGTGTAAAAGTGAAACCGTGTAAATTGAGTGCTGTGCAAATCGAGGGCTAGGTGTACAATTCTATAGCAAATTTCAGTAGTATATAGGAGGTCTTCAATATATATTGTAATTATGTTCCTAAAAAGCATGACATATTGAAACAGCGTATATTTGACATTAGTTTCCCATTGAACTAATGTATTTCAGACCAACAAAAAGATTTGGATTTATATCAAAGTGTATAGCATATGAATAGGTAATACTTATTTTATTATACACTAAATTGTAATGTAGTATAATTTATTATAATTGCTAAATAATAGTTTGAAAATATACTATGAAATTATTAACAAAAAATAAAACATTATTATTATTCATTCTATTATAATTGCTCCTCTTTAGCACTCGGAGTTGCTCCAACTGTAGCTGAAGTTCCTACTGCTTCTTTTGTATGGTAAGCTTGGTGGCTAAAATCTGATTGCCCTTTCCACTCAAAATAGAGTACTAAGGAAGCCATTTTGGGCCAAAATTAAATGTGAAATGTAGAAGAAGCAAAGAACCGTTCCAACTTAACCTTCGTAATGACATGTGTGAGTACCTAACCCTATTTAGAGAAGTATTAGTAGTAAAATAGGGAGGAGCCTACCCAGCCCAAGCACCGCGACCAA
>AYEL01042181.1:0-16535 GCA_000484575.1 Olivierus martensii
TGTCATGGATTGGAATCTTATATACACCTGGGTAGTACTTTTCATCTACTTTTCATGACAAGGATAGAATAGATGAAAAGTACTACCCAGGTGTATATAAGATTCCAATCCATGACAATGACTTTAATGTTGACAGCGAATATATAGGTTATACTGCAAGATCACTCAGAAAGCGCATTTTAGAACATAAAAAGGACATAGCTAATAATGCCACCAGTACGTCATTAGCCCAGCGTGCGCATACATCGGATATTGAAATCTTTTGGAACGATGCCAAGTTAGTAAGAAAAGAACATGACCCTAGTAGGGGAAAAATTGCTGAGACTCTGTCTATATTCGCTAATCGCCGGAAGAAAAGAAATACTGTTAATAAAATAGATCCGACATTAATAAGTAATGCGTGGAGATCGTGTACTAAATATAACGAACATCGATAGTTTTATTATTACAATGTTATACTTTCCTACTTAATTAGGCTTATTGTACATCGCATTAATATTAATATTGTCTATGCCGATTTTTATTCGTTTTATTTATTTATATTTTTGTTAATGTTATTTAATATGTTTATATATTATTAACAAATTGTTGTAAAGTTATTTTACATATTATATTATGTTTCTATATTGTTTATGTGTTGCTATGGCAATGTTTTTAAACCTGATAGAACAAGTAGCGTTCTTTAGAACGATTACGATATTCGTTATAGTTAGGTAGCTGAGGAGGATAATTGTATCGAAAGCGCTACTACATGTAATAAAAGTTTATTATATTATACGTTCCTGCCTTTGAGCTGTGTTTTATCTTTATTTCTATAATTCCACTTTGCATCTTTGTCATAGAGGGACCAATAGAGATAAGGATCTCAATTTTGAATGCCTTTTCCTGGCTATATGAGCTCTGGTTCTACCCATGCCAGAGCTCCTGGTTTGGATAGAAAGGGACTCCATATGCATAAATTTTGAATTAGAGAATAATGTAATAACAAGGTTCTATTAAATTTATATATTTAATTCCTATAATTTATAGTGTTGAAAATGGTTTTGTACTGAAAGCACTCCACTAAATAAATAATATTGTGTATAATTACTGCTGAAATATGCCTGAGTTTAAAATATTAAATTATAATAAATAATAAGCAGAAATATGTAATTAAAAGTTAGGATCAATAATAATAAAATATGTAATTAAAGTGTAGGATCAATTAAAAGTTTTTATTTCACAGATTTTAATGAAAACTTCTGAATATAAAGAGAAGAATTTTTGTTGTAATTGCCACCATCTTAAAATACTGATGTAATGTTAACTAACTTTGTAATTTTATATTATATTGGTTGCTGGAGCATTCGGCTCTCATACTATTTAAAATTATTCAAAAACTGTCTATTATCCAATCAGCCTGACATCAATTTTATTAAAGAATGGAAAGGCTGGTAGATAATTTGTCAGAGATGGGACTTTATTAAAGTTTCCTCTTCATTGCTGTCAATTTGCTTAAATCAGGAACTGAAAATAATCTCCATGAGGTTGTGTCACTCATTGAAAGAGCAGTTGGATACAAAGTGATATCCAAGGGCATTTGACTCAATTTCTTTCAAGCAAATTAGCCTTAAAGCAAATAGACATGGAATCTGTTCAGAAAGTAGATAAGAATTAATGATTAATGTGATATTTTTGACATAGTCAAAAATATCACATTAATCAAACTTTTATCATTCTTTGACTCACAATTATTATTGATTATAAATAGTCTTTGACCTAAACAGGATTTGAACCAAATCCTAAAGTCATAAAAGTTAGAAAATCAATTCAATTTACTACTTAGCACACATTGCAGCTTTAGAACAAAACTCTCTTTTAATCAGTTTTCGTATAATCCAAACGTTTTCGACGTTCTAACGCCATCGTCAGGTATTTTATCTTACAATCAAATAGAATGTCGCTAAAGATTAGAACATCGCTATGGAATTCTGTTTTTTTTCGAACAAAACTTTTAAAATTCAAACATCTCTCTTCTATTACAAATTTAAACTTACAAATATAAATATAATTATAACTTAACTACAGTAGAACACTAATAAATATAATAGAATTATAATATAAACTACATCATAAAATAAACTAAAACATCGTAATTTCTTCATTTAGAGAGCAGTTACAATACATGGTTCTCCAACTCCTTTATTACATATCGCAATATATTAGCAGCTCATAATAAATAGATATCATAAAATCATTTCATTTTGTTATTAACTATTTAGCTAGATAGTCATTCTATATGTATTTTATCGTTCCCATCATTCATATCCCAGTTCTTCTTCTGGATTACTAAGATGACTCTGCATTACGTATCACATACTTCCATGCCCCTGATGGCTCCCAGTTCGTTTTGTCATTCACCAACAGTTCTTTACTACTCCTTTTCATTATTTCTATTGTCTCAGATATTGTCGGCTGTGTATACTTTGGCACTGACTTAATTTTCTTTGTCTCCTCCCATTTTATTTCTATATTATTGCTATACGCTTCTGTCGCTAGCGCTGTTGTCAGATTAGCGTTTCTTACGTCCCTTTTATGTTCCTCAATTCTCTTTTTAATTGTCCTTGTCGTGACTCCTACGTATGCTTTCTCTTTATTTTCTTTTGTATCTCTTAAAGGTATTCTGTACACTCCACTTTTCTCTTGCTGCTCTAGCGGATCTTTATCATTTCTTAGTGTGTTGAATAGAGTCGGATTCCTTCTTGTTGTTAGTCTCTTCTTACACTTTTTTGCTAACTTCTTCATCGCATTTACGTTCTTAAGATGGTACGGAACTACCATAACAAAGGACGGATATTTAAACAAACGACTGGAGTGCCGATAGGGAGTCCTATGGCGGGAATATTAGCTGAAATACTGCTAAGAGATGTAGAAGAGAAAGTATTGAGTAGTTTCTGGCCGAATATGGTGTTATACTTACGATATATTGATGATATCTTAGTAATTTGGAAACAAGACCAGAATGTAGAAGATGTAACAGAAGCATTAACATTAGAGAATTATGGCCTGAAATTAAAAGAAGAGCAGAGAAGCAAAGAAAGTATACACTTCCTGGATTTACAACTGATCGTGCAAGAGGGGATAATAGTAACGAGTGTATACAGGAAACCATCGTACAAACCGGTCTTAATTCCCAGATGGTCAAATGACCCAACATCGTATAAAAAAGCTGCTTTTAGGAGTTTTTACAAGAGAGCGCTGTTATATAGTTCTAAAGAAGAAAGTCTGAGAGAAGAATTGAAATATATCAGAAAGGTAGGTATAAGCCATGGTTATAACGATAAGTTTCTTAACCAGATATACAAGGAAATGAAGAATAAGCTGGGAAAATCTGGTAATGAGGAAGAAGGAAATAAGAATTTTATGGTAGTTCCGTACCATCTTAAGAACGTAAATGCGATGAAGAAGTTAGCAAAAAAGTGTAAGAAGAGACTAACAACAAGAAGGAATCCGACTCTATTCAACACACTAAGAAATGATAAAGATCCGCTAGAGCAGCAAGAGAAAAGTGGAGTGTACAGAATACCTTTAAGAGATACAAAAGAAAATAAAGAGAAAGCATACGTAGGAGTCACGACAAGGACAATTAAAAAGAGAATTGAGGAACATAAAAGGGACGTAAGAAACGCTAATCTGACAACAGCGCTAGCGACAGAAGCGTATAGCAATAATATAGAAATAAAATGGGAGGAGACAAAGAAAATTAAGTCAGTGCCAAAGTATACACAGCCGACAATATCTGAGACAATAGAAATAATGAAAAGGAGTAGTAAAGAACTGTTGGTGAATGACAAAACGAACTGGGAGCCATCAGGGGCATGGAAGTATGTGATACGTAATGCAGAGTCATCTTAGTAATCCAGAAGAAGAACTGGGATATGAATGATGGGAACGATAAAATACATATAGAATGACTATCTAGCTAAATAGTTAATAACAAAATGAAATGACTTTATGATATCTATTTATTATGAGCTGCTAATATATTGCGATATGTAATAAAGGAGTTGGAGAACCATGTATTGTAACTGCTCTCTAAATGAAGAAATTACGATGTTTTAGTTTATTTTATGATTTAGTTTATATTATAATTCTATTATATTTATTAGTGTTCTACTGTAGTTAAATTATAATTATATTTATATTTGTAAGTTTAAATTTGTACTAGAAGAGAGATGTTTGAATTTTAAAAGTTTTGTTCGAAAAAAACAGAATTCCGTAGCGATGTTCTAATCTTTAGCAACATTCTATTTTATTGTAAGATAAAATACCTGACGATGGCGTTAGAACGTCGAAAACGTTTGTATTATACGAAAACTGATTAAAAGAGAGTTTTGTTCTAAAGCTGCAATGTGTGCTAAGTAGTAAATTGAATTAATTAGAAGTTTATGCAGTGAAATAGTAAATATCAATAGTTAGAAAATCAGTTAAAAATAGTTATAAATCAGAAATGTTCTAAATTTGTGGATTTTTCACTACTAATAATTATTATTATATATTATTGTAATAAACACAATCAACACAAAAATATAAGAGGAATCAGACATAAAAAGTTTCTTTCAGTATATCAGATCATTGTGCATGACCAATGACATTTGAATTGCATTGTCTAATCATAGACTTTATTTATTACATCACGTAAATGTAAGTAATTGAAAGTCAAAATTACTTGTAATTCCTGAATCAAAAATTAATGCAGGTACTAATACAGTAAACCCTTGCCGAGCACGGATTTGCAGAATGCAATTCTGCATATACGAGATATCTGAATTGTTTCCATTTAATTTATCCAACGTTAGAATTTCATTCATATGCAGTTCGCTGATGAGCGCATGAATATCTGCAACGATACCCACACGTGGATCTGTCAAAGCTGCTTGACACTGCTCACTAGCTGAGTGACCCAGGCCGAGTTGTGATCATTTCACTCACGTTAAGAACGCAGAACTGTAATCACGAATTTATCAGTGTTTATCCTCTTCTCCTTTTACATTTGTAATTCTTTTAATTTCAAAAATTCAATATGCCATCTAAGAGGAAGAATGATGATGATAAAGCAGCAAAAAAGATGCAAAGTTTTGACATTATCTTAGAAAATTGAAATTTTAGATAAGTTGAAAAATGGTACATGTGTTTCATCACTTGCAAGAGAACAAGCTATAAATGAATCAAGTATAAGAACACTTTATGAGAAGCATAAAGTGTTCTTGCTTGATTCTTGCTAAAAAACTCTGCACTGCTTACCGCAAAACTTTTAAAAAGTTGCATCAGTCATAATTGCAAGTAAAAATCACCAGCTTCTTTAAAAAATAATTGTATCATGTACCTACTTATTAAGCGTAATATAAATCCTTTCAATTAATATTTGTTTCATTTTTCCCTTTTAATTACAACAATATTTAGGTTTGTTTAAATTATATATACTTTCTTAATTTGAACTATACCTAACACATTTTTTTCATAGAAAGTTAACTTTGCAGAATGCAATTTTGCCGTGCACACAATATATTAACGATGTAACCCCTGCATTCAGCAAGGGTTTACTGTAATTCATTCAGAATGTTTAATATTTGCATGACAATGTTTTCAAATACCAATTTCAAATTTATTTATAAAATATAGCATCCACTTTCTGGATTCTCAGTCTGCAAATAGGGTTAAATCATAAACATTAAGAAACTAGGAATCCATAGACATCTATTCATATGTAAAAGATTCTAAATAATCTGATTAATATATTCCAACAATATTTTTATATTTTGTACATTTATAACAGCATTGAAAATAAATTGTTGGAAATTAACGATTAATGAAAGTTGTTTAAATAGAAATCAAAGTGCCAATGGCATAAGATGTTGATATTATATTGAATGACAAAAATAATATAAATCACAAAGTCAATCAATCTATCATTAAATTAATTTAAATGTTTTATTCTTCTTTACATAAAGTTAATAATTAATAAAAAAAAGTTTTTAAAAAGATAGAACTGCTTAAATATATTACACTATTTAAAAAATTGTTTGTTTATAATTGTGCTGTTTTTAAAAAACAACAAAAAATGTTTTATTTTTTTATTTAAAATATTTTAGGACAGTTAAAATCAAAAGTTTTGTGTTTTCGAATTTTGTTTCTTTTGGATGTAGCATATCTAAAAACTATTTTCATGCCAAATTTGAAGTCTAAGTCCAGAGTTAGGATTAAAAATTTCTATCAGTAACTTACTAATGATACTGAGCATATATTATATATGTAATATATGCTCAGTATATTTAAACACAAACTTATTTAAATGAATTCATATATATATATATGAATTCATTTAAATAAGTTTGTGTTTAAAAATATATTTTAAAAAATGAATTTATTTAAATAAAAAAATTAAACAGTGATTTAAGCATATAATTAAAAGAACACTTGTAACTACAATACCTGATAGCTAATGAATTCACTGTATTGAAGGATGACCATATAAAATAGACAAAGTATGATTACTCATAATATCTATTTCATATTTTATTGGAAAATATATTACATATTTCTAGTTATTTATTACCTGTATTAATCCTAATTTTTCATATGAAAAGCTATTTTTAATTTTAAAATATCAGACCCATTATTAAATAAAGATTTAATATTACTTCAAATACATTTTTACAAATTTATAGTAGTTTTTATGCTTTTCAATCATTTCTCATAAGAATACTAAATTCAAATTTCTGAAATTATTATTAAAATAATTTTATAAATTTGAATTCCAAAATTAATGAGCAAAGCATATACTTAAATAAATGGTATTTATGATCACACACAAAAAAAATCTAATTTGTTTTTCAATAAATCAAAATATCAAGATTTAGAAAGTGAATTAAAAAAGTTTTTTAGTATATGAAGAAAAAATTTTTTTTAATTTTCAAATACAATCAGTGACATTTCGTAATTCAAATTATAAACTTCATTAATGAATATAGCCACAGATTGAACTTTAATAATGTTCAAGTTTGATAGCAATTTAAATATTTAAAAAATAATAATAAATTTAGTTATTAGTAGTTGTATATTTATTTCTAATTAATGAATAGCTACAATACAGTACCAATTCATTGCAGTTACACTAATTATATTTTAAATAAATTTTTTCAAATGCATTCTTTATTTTGGTATTAATATATGCATTCAGGTAATTATATAAACTTACAAAATATAAATAAATACTAAATGTATTTTCAGCTTTAAAATTTGTGAAGAGAAGTTATTGCAAGAACATTTAGTGAAAACTAAAAATTTTAATCATCTGTATGCAATATGTTAAGATTGAATCATATTTACAAAATCATCATTAATTTTTATTATTGCTAATATAAAATTTAAGCAAATATGAAATTCTCAGTTGCTTAATTTTCTCTTTAAAATAAATTGATAAAATTTATTGTTAGCTCAAATAAAAATGAAATTACCAGGAGTTAAAAAATTTGGATCAATTGGCTTGCCAGTACTTTTACATTCCTCCACTTCTAAATAACTTAGTAAATGAGACCATAAAGCTGATTTTCCCTTTTGAAAGGTAATATTTTTTAGTATCAATAATATAAATATGACAAAATTAATTATGCAGGATTATTAAAAAAGAATGTCAGAGTTTCAAATAAAATCACATGTAGTATATTTGAAATAGGATGATGATATTCTTTTTATTGTGTAAGAAAATCTTCAGTTTTTTTTTTACATGCATTACAAATACTCAATATGTGTGTCTTTTATCATACTGCAAATATCTACAAGATAGTCTATTTCTTGCACACATACTTTCAAATGTCAACAATGATGGTCTATATCAGAGGTGGGCAATCTTTTTTTTGTAGGGAGCCATATAAAAAATTTATGATGAGCCACGGGCCAAAACAAAAACAATTGACAATAATAGTATTTATTTAAAAAAGAGAAGGTACAGATATGTAAGTATACATAGGTTGATATTAGATATAATAAAATAACGTGGCCCGCGGGCCGGAGGTTGCCCACATGGTATTAGATATAATAAAATAATGTGGCCCACGGGCCAGAGGTTTCCCACCCCTAGTCTAAATAGTGGATCTGATATTTAAGTTCCAAGATAATCATCTCTCATGGTTGATTTTCTAGGACTTTGCTGAAAGGCTTCTCTGTTTTGGTTGTCTACTTTTGTTTCTGACAGAGAAGGACAACCATTGCTTTTTCCCTTACATAAGCACCATCTCCTGAAATTATACATACCTTTGCAAATGGAATTGTCAGAAGCCAGATCCTTACATAAGTTTGTGCAGAATTGCTGCTGGACAATTGCAACAGACTGATTTTGATAAAACTTCAGAACATAAGATGTCTTTTTCTCATTGTCAGCTACATTAAAAATGTCTCTTAGCAGCTAAATATGTAAGCTAATGGATGGCAGGCAATACAAAACAAAATTTTGACAGTTTATTCACTAGTGCAGCTATAACAGTTGTGTATTTAATGTAAAATGCCCCACCAAAAAAAATCATGAAATTCCAACATTCTTTTTGAATAATCTTGTATTAAATATCAATAATAAATGAAAAGAAACCTGTTTAGTTTGTAATCCATGGCTCCAAACACGTTCAAGAAGATCACAAAGACTAGCTATTAAAGTATTTTCTTCAAGACCTGTAATACTACCTTCAATATGTCCTAATTCTATTGCTTCTTGACCCATTTTTTCAACTAACATTCGTTTTGTCTAAAAATTATAGTTAAAAATTAGAAAATATTTTTACAATTTGTATTTTTTTAAAAATTAACAACAATTAAACTTGAAAACTAACTTACCCTCATTGTACATTCTTTCAGAAGGGCATCAACAAACTTCCAGTTTGTCTGAGCAATAAATGCAGGTGATACATTTGATAGTTTTGGATGATGAATTCCTTTACTTCTAACATCAGGAATATATTTCTAATTTTTAAAATTTTAATACAAAAATTGAAAAATAAATAATATATTGTTTTTCATTCAATAGCATTTTAAATTTTATTAATTAACACATCTCTGTCCAATTACAATTCCAAGCATTGTATCCAGTGATTTTTTTTATATATTAATTCCTGTTAAATTTTGAAAACATTTTCTAAAATCTATAGTCAAACATTTGGTCTACCCATATACTGAATGAATAACATGGATACTGAAATACTTCTTACTTTAGATATTAAATAAAAGTAAACAATAAGCCAAATATGTAAGATAAATCATTTATTCAAAAACGTTTTCGGCTATCCACGTAGCCTGCCTCAGTTGTAATACAGACCAAAGAAGCTTCTTCCCCCTTACTTATGGGGCCAAATCAGAGAACCGATCAGTGACCAGTTCCTAACATCAACAAAACCGCAGGTGGGAAGGTTATCCTTCCAAACACATTAATAAGAAAACTTGACAAACCATTTCTAAAAACAACATTTATTACAATTATTATTGTCAAACTCCGATATTTTAGGTATAGATAATAATAATAATATAATACTAATATAATGACAATCTTAAAAAAATAGAGTTACATAACCTTGAACTACTCAAAAAACATCCATGTTAAAGAAAACATATGGTTTACACCCGACCCACCCATAAGCCCTTTAACAAAATCAAACATTTTAGATCACTGCAGCTATAAATCTATTCTTACAGAATAACATTTCAGTCAAGTATTTCAATAAACATTTTTTTCATAAATATTGCACAGATAATCAAAATTATCAATAAATATTATAAACTGAATAAAAGACCAGTATGGAATATTAAATTGTAATATTGTGACTTTTTTCTGTAGCATTTTAACCAAACAGACAAATTATTATTATATTTAGATAGCAGTGGTACTTCTAACAAAAAATCAAAAAATTATTAACTCATTAAAGCTCAAGGAAGAAATGTACACATCAGTGAATTTTCTGCATCTATCAGTTAAGGATGAGATGTTTACAGTTCTATTAGGTTATAATATTTTTATTTTATTAAAAAAATTGATTTGATGGTATGATGATCTGTTTGATATTTATTATTGATATAAATATTCTCCAATGGTGGTTCCAAAATATTATTGGAATTTTTAGATATTTAAAATGCTTTTAACGAAACCTGTTTTGAATTAATCCACAAATTTCTCTTTTGTTATATTATATTATTGAACCATCATTCTTAAACCATTCAATTTCCTGGCTGTGTCAGTATAAGTCAATCTTATTTCTATCCAACTAATGTCTATTATATTTCTCTAAGATTTAGCTAATCCAGAATGATAGATAAAGTTCCAAAAATGAAAAACAACCAGACTTCTGAAAGCACAACTTTTATAGGAACTTGAAATTTGTATATTGCCAATAATATGCAATTATTATTTATTTATCAAACATGCTGTAAATACCTTTTTTTATGACTTTTCCATATTTAAATATTAAAACAAGAAAAATAATTTGTAACTTGACTTTTATCTTCAAGTGTATTTTTTTGTTCAATATATATCAGTGAAAATATAGTATAAATTAAGAATTTTGTGTGTTTTTTTCACAAAACTGATATGCATTTCATTCATTTTTGTTATTTTTTAGTCTATTTTCTGGGGGAAATGGAGGCTTATAAAATCACATCCATGCCTGTCTATTGTGTATCCTCATTAAAGATCTATTTTATAAAAAAAACAAATATTTTATGCTAAATTTTTTAAATTTGGAAATAAATATCTCAATAAAAAAATAAGCATCGCAACACAAAATATATATATTTTACGGTGTATAATAAGAATCAACATTTAAAAAATTCATAAAATATATACAGAAAATATGGGAAAGACAAAAATAACTTTTTACTTTGGAAATTTTCATATCTGGATAGAGTTGTGTTAAATTATATTAAGAGTGGAATAAATACATCTTTTTGCTCAAAACTTTGTAATAGATGTTCTGCTTGCAGTTGACGTTTATCCTTTCTTTTCCAATGTGCACTGCTGATTTTCCTAGTTCTATATTAAAACAATTAATTGTAAACAAATATAATATTAACATATAAATAATTTTAAATTTATAATGACTCACTTGCTAAAAGGTGGTCCTTGATTTAAAGTTTCAAAATCCAAAATTGGAAATAAACCAGATGTATATTGATATTTACATTCAGTTGAAACTTCTAGTATTTTTGGTGGAGGAGCAGTTATATCTATCACAGTTATTCTTGTTTCAATTAAAACCTCTGAATATTATAAAAATTTTTATGTTAATATTAATTTAAAGTATTTAATATTAACTTTGATAAAGATACTATACAGGTTTTCCTTGACTTACATTGGATAAGTTGAATTTTAATAAGAAGTGGAAGATATAGCTGTGTAATCCACAATTTTAATCTGCTTGTAGAAGATGAAATTAGAGCAAAAATGATTGAATATATGTCCAAACTTTTTGTCCATTTTGCTCTCCTAATAATAGTTTTCAATGCTTGAAAATCAATGATTCATAATATTATGTTTATATGGCTATAACTCAGTTAAGTTCTTGTTAGCTACTGTTGTGATCATTGGTTTGATCGCTATCTGTTTTTTTTTTTTTTTCTATTTTTGATGGTAATCAAATTTATTATGTATTAATAAAATTATATTATAAGAATTCTTGTCTTGATAACAGGATATTAATCACAGCTCAGTTAAGTTCTTGTTAGCTACTGTTGTGATCATTGGTTTGATCACTATCTGTTTTTTGTTTTTTTTTTCTATTTTTGATGGTAATATGTAATCAAATTTAATATGTATTAATAAAATTATATTATAAGAATTCTTGTCTTGATAACAGGATATTAATCACATGTATTTATATTCACTTAGGCATATAACTTTTTTAAAAAAAGAAAAGTCAGAAATGACAAATTTTGATGTTTTTTTCTGGTTTATTTCATCTAATTTGTTCAGATTATGTACTTTCTCACAATATCTTTACAAATTTTATTTAAATAATCATATTTAGCCTTCATGTATTTTTAATAACAAATTCAGATATGATAAAATATGCTGGTTTTTATCAAAATTGATTCCAAAAAGAACTATTTTTATCAATGTAAATCATGTTTGTTTTCTGCTCTAGCATGAAATATATCAATTGAAATGCATATGCATAGCATGTGCTTTTGTAGGATGCACAAAATATAGAAAAAATTTATGTTCAGTTTTTGTTTATGATATTTGTCATGTTTTTATGACAAATATCATCCAAGATATTGTATTAATCCATTGTAATAAATATAAAATGTATTTTAAAATAAAATTTACAAATATATATTCCTATGTTAACATAAATACATGTAATTAATATCCTATTATCAAGACAGGAATTCGTTTAATATGCATTAATAAAATTACATTATATTTAACTACATATATATTTTTAAATAAAATTTACAAATATATTCCTATGTGAACATAAATACATGTAATTAATATCCTATCATCAAGACAGGAATTCGTTTAATATGCATTAATAAAATTACATTATATTTAACTACATATTACCATCAAAGAAAAAAAAACAAACATACAAAGATCAATTCTTGACCATAATAGCAACTAACAAATGACTACTTAACCATCTGAGCTAGGATGACAACAGGTGCAAGATATTCTTCTGTTGGGCCAAAGAAATATAACATTATGAATTATTGATTTTCAAACATCCAAAAATTATTATTAGGAGAGCATACTGGATGAAAAGCTCAGACATATATTCAATCGTTGATGCTCTAGTTTCATCCTTTACAAGTGAATCAAAATCGAGGGTTACATAGCCATGTTCCCTTTTAAGCCAAACTTTATATAAATTACAAATTAGAGTGCCTATTATTGACCATGATTTTCTGGTATACAATTTTCCCCTAAATATATACAGATCAGATAATTTTGTCAAATATTATATCATCATGATCTTATATTTGTACATACATTGTGATGTCAGCCATTGTCATCATGATACTGTAACTTTGACATGATTTTTTTCTCTCAACAATGATCTTGTATATCTGATGATGTCATCTTTTGGATCTGATAATCCATATCAATTATCATCTTAAATCTTAATAATATTACAACATTAAACTTTCTCAGTTAACCTAAATGTGAACAAAATTTGAAGGAAAAATTAGGATCATAGGAAGTGATTTTGTCAAGTTCAATTTCAATAGATCAAACAATGTGAAATGCAAACAGATATTCACTTTTATTTATATATATTATGTAATTTTAAGTTAAAATTAAAAACAAAATTACTGCTGTATGTATAGCCTGCATACAAGGCAAAAGGCAATAACTACTATAATACAGTACATTTGTACATTAAACCACATAATACTACAGTATTATTTACAATATTATTATTATTAATAATAATAGTTCATGATGTTACAGTATTATCAATATTGTCACATATTATTGTTACATTAAATTCATAAACATATATTCTATAAAATTATAGTACTGCATTATATATATTGATTTCTAATAATAATTTAAAAACATTTTGAATATTAGAACTTTTTACCATAAGTTAGGAAGCTCCTGTATTTTATCTTTAGGTTGAAATTTTAAAGTATATCATGCCTAATATAGTTACTATAAAAATTGAGTACAAATTAATAAAATAATTATTAATTGCATTTTAGTATGAAGGGATCATTTGATTTTATTAGTAGTCAGTTTTAATTTTTATTTCTATTTCTATAAGAAGGTTATATAATATATATAAAGTACGAGGTGTGACAATTAAATAACCGGACTAGTCTTAAAAATTAGCTTTATTGAAAACATTATACAAATACCTTTTAGTCCTTTCAACATACTCCCCCTTCCTAACAATACATCGCTGCATATGTGTTTTCCACTGTTCAAAGACCAGTGCTGCAGGTCAGGTGTCACCTTCTTCAGTAAGTCTGCCGTTTTTGCCTTCACCCCTGACATCATGGAACGCTTCACAGAAGATCCTGAACTGATGGAAAAAGTCATCACGTGACAAAACGTGGATTTTTCAGTACGACTCTGAAACTAAATGACAATCCATGCACTGGAAGACTGCCATATCGCCAAGGGCCAAAAAAGCTCGAATTAACAAGTCCAAACTGAAGGTCACGCTCATCGTTTTTTCGATATTAATGGTATCATCATGATTGAATGGGTACCTCAAGGCCAAACGGTAAACCAGCCAGTACTACATTGAGGTCCCGAAAAAGGTTAGAAAAAGAGTGAGGAAAAAAAGGCCAGATCTGTGAAGCAACAACACGTGGATTTTGCACCAAGACAATGCCCCGGCACACAATGTGCTCTCTGTGAAACAGTTCTTGGAGGACAAACGCATTATTGTGCTCGAGCATCCACTGTACTCGCCAGATCTTGCACCATGCAACTTCTACCTGTTTCCAAAAGTGAAAAGTGCATTGAAGGGAACACATATTCAATCTGTAGAAGAGGTAAAGGCAAAAACAGCAGACTTACTGAAGAAGGTGACACCTAATGACCTGCAGCACTGCTTTGAACAGTGAAAAACTTGTATGCAGCAATGTATTGATAGGGAAGGGGAGTATGTTGAAGGGGACTAAAAGGTATTTGTATAATCTTTTAAATAAAGCTAATTTTTAAGACTAGTCCAGTTATTTAATTGTCACACCTCGTATATTCATCAATAATTTATTAGAATCCAGAATATTTTTATAAAATTACTGATGCATTTATTCAATTTTTATGCTTAATTCATTTTGTTCAGTCCTTAAATTTTATTCAAGAAATGAGCAAATTAAATTTTATATAATAATTTGTAAATAACTCATCAATGTTCTGTCAAATAATTTTTTCATGATAATAGGGTTAAAATTTAGCAGCAGTCCTTCTTTGATCCTGGATCAAAAGGGGATTTTCAAAAATAAAATTAATTAAAAACTCTTAATTCAATTTTTGTTACTTTTAAGACCTCATTTTTAAAGTAGGCATGGCAATTACACAAATGGACTTTGCCAACTAAAAAAGTCTATGAAATTAAACTTCCCTTCATCATTCCTTACTATTAAAACTTAAAGGAAAAAAACATAACAGATTATGCCTGTTAATATTTCCTAGCAAATTGTTTCATCTAGAGTCAAATCAAACTTTATTCATATTTATAAGCAATCATATCTTTTGAAGATTTTTTAAATAAAATCATTTGTTTGAATAATATATTGGCAAGTATATTATTACTCAAAATACATTTCTGATTAAAGAAAAAAACACCAATACTCAGAGAGTAATCAGAACTTTGATAAATTATAAATTCCTTTTAATCTCCATCTCATAATTAATATAGAAGGCCATGATCTTGATGCAATCACAATTATATTCAAATATTAACATAACTTTTCTATAACTGAAATAATAACTTTTTGGCACTAAATTATGAAAGTAAAAGAAAACTGAAAATAAATTATTGAAATTTGTAAAAAAATAATTATTTCATTTAGATATATGATCCATTTATATATATGAAAATATATAAAAACCCTTATGAATCATGTATGTATAGGTGCATGTATGGAGGTATGTACATATGCTCGATAAAATCTGAATACTTCCCTAGGACCTAGAAAGCTGAAATATGGGAATGTCATAGAGGAACCACTGATCTGATTTGCAAAAATCAAGCAACAATAAATTCCATCCTAAAAGGATAGAAAAGGGGGAAGCTTCATTTCCCATATTTAATTTATAAAATTTAAAAAATTATTATTTCTTGATCATCTGAGTGTTTTGTGTGGAAGATCTCTTTACATATTAAAAATTACATTCAAAATAAAAAATATAAATTTTACTCAAAGTCAATAAATATCATGGACCCAAATTTAAATTTATGTTAGTCTTATTTTGATAAAAAAAAGTATCTGAAGATTTTTCAGATCATAGATTTGAATCTGATGAGTTTTCAAATTCAAAATAGTGGTCCAATATAGAAATACAAAATTCAACAGCTATTTTAATTTAATTTAATTATATTGCCAGCCAGTTTGATCACATGAAAATGCTATAACTTGCTACACAGAAGGTGGCATGAAATCAATTCTTTGAAAATTTATATGAGCAGATCTGGATCTGTTCTGTTTATCCTGATCCTCTAAAGGAAGGCTGTCTGTGGCAGAGTCTGATTTGGTTCCACCTATTAGCAATCACCATTGAATAGAAAGTGATGTTATAAAAATGAATCTGACCTCTTCATTTTTGATATCCCAATTATGAGTCACTTTGGCTATATTTCAACAAACAGTTGCTTAAAATATTAGGAAAATAATTTTATAAATGTCCTGAAATTATAAAGTAGCATTTGCTAAATCAGAGTTCAAAATCAATATCTCCTAAAATTCACTATGCTATGATGACTATCTAAACCAGTGTTTCCCAAACTTTTGACATATGTGTACCCCTTCTATAATTTTTGTAACGCTGAGTACCTCTC
>AYEL01042202.1:0-29790 GCA_000484575.1 Olivierus martensii
GATGCCCTCTGTCGGATTCTTCTTCTTCTTATTGCTCGAAAAGCCCAATCGGCGGTACATGCGGCGGCATCATTTTTTGTGATATCTCACAATCTATAGGTGATATTAAAAACTTTCAAAACAAAAGTTGTTGGTTTTTCACAGTTCCATCCAATTATACCAAAATTAGCATATGTTTCCATTGAAGATTTCAAACTTCACCCTTTGTGTCCCTACTTCCGATGGGCCCACAAAATTTTTATCGTGCCTATTCGATTCTTCGGATATACTTTGGTAATCAAAACTTTTCGTTTTACTTCCTATCTCATCGCGTTTCCGAGAAAAAAGGATGGTACGCTTGGTAAGAAACACCTTGTATATGTATATATTACAAATTGAAACGAATTCAAAATTTACTTTTTAGAAAATTAACATTTTCGTTTTAATTACATTATTACATTGACCATTCATCGTCGGAGTATAAGTTGATTGTTGAAACTTTGTCGTTCTTTGAAACGATATGTCACGTATTCATGCAGTTCTTTTAGATTTTGATATTTGTGATTGCAAAACCATGATATACAATAACAATTTCACAGCATTTTATTTATTCATATATATATATAAAATGCTGTGAAATATTCAGTTTTAATTCCATCTACAAAAATCTTGGGAAATCCCGGGAAAAGAACATTTTTATCCCGGAATTGGGATACGGGATTATTGAATCCGGGAAAAAGACAACCCCTAGTTGTGACCTCAAATGGGGTCGCGAAACGAAATGCTGGGATCACTAAAATTAAATTCAAACACTTGAATGTATATGTAATTTCAAAATGCACAGTATTTAACGTGATGCCCCACACATGCGCTGCAGTAATAAAATGCGTGTGTGGTGCCATTGTGACTAGTGCAATGACAACATATGTATTTTCAGTGTAGTTGGTTGATTGTGTTCATCTTGAAGTAAATGATTTATATACTTATATGTTTTATTCCATATTTAATACTTCTTGGGATCGCGAAAAATCTTGTGATGAGAAATGGGGTCATGAATGAAAAAAGTTTAAGAAGTATTGTCTTATAAAATTTGAATATTCTTCAAATGTTTGTTCTTAAGATATTTTATGGACAGAGTAGCAGCTGAACAAAATTATTTTGTATAAGATTATAAATTTTGTAAAATATTTGTTAAATATGCCAATATAAGCTGTTAAATGAATATATAATCATTCATGTTTTACAAATAATTCAATTATCAGCCTTTTAATGTTTTGAATGGCTGTCATCCTGTAATTCAAGAGTTTCCAAACTGTGGCTCGCAAACCTAGAAATGTGGCCCGTGATGTCAGATCATCTGCGATCTTGAATTCATAGAGATAATTTACATTTTTACAAAAAAATAAATAAATTTTATCATATAATTAAAAATTGTTCAGTTAAAAAAAATACATGTATAAGTACTTCCAAATATGTTTTCATTATTTGGAAGCACACTTATATATGCAAAAAAGTTTCTCAACCATGAGTATTGATAAATTCAAATTGAGATCAAAATTAACTGATGAACATTTATAAGCAGTGTTAAGAATATTTTCAACTGACTTAGAATCAAGGCTCAATGATATTATTAAAAGAAAACAACTGCACAAGTCACACACTTCAGATTGATGAATTTATTATTTTTTCACAAGAAATCACAAGCAGCACTTGAAGCAGGATAAATACACTAATTTATTATTAGATATATATAATATACACTACATATACTAATAATATAATTGTTTTCTGGTTTCAGCCTACTATGGCCCTCCTCAGCTGGTAATCTCAGAACTCAGTTGTTTATACTTATTATTTTTTTTCTTTTTTTATTTGAAATTATATAGTTATTTTTATTTAATTATGTTTTGAAATGTGCTATTTAAACAATTTGTAATAAAAAGTAATTATTGTCATAAATAAAGAACAATTATGTGATAAATTTTGGCCTGCCAAATATTTTTGAATTTACAATTTGGCTCGCCTACATAAAACTTTCTTGTATAAAATGAAATATATATATATTTATTCTTTTACAAAAATTACCTAAAAATTAATAAAAATATAAAAGATTTGTGTAAAACCTATCTGAATTAATATCATAACTCTACATATATGTAATTTAAAGAGTTATAAAAATATTTTGCAACAACATATTTTATTCATCATTTTTTTGTTACAGAAAATTTATTAAAAAATAGCTATTTTTCAAGATGTCTAAAAATGTTGGTAAAATTTCTTGTGTTGTCCACAATTACACCTAATTAGCTTTTTTTTCAGATTTTTTTAAAAGCTTAGTTGTACATAGTTAAATTTAGCAAATATGGATGATACAATATTTGTGGTATTTTGTGTTTATCTAAGAACTACTATTCAAGTTATAATGAATGAGAAGACATATTATTATGGTAAAGCATTTAAATCTTCTAATTTTCTCTTTCTCAGATATTTCCTATGAACCATTTATAAAAATATTGTAAAAATATGGTTCTGTGTAATATTTCTAAATACAAAAAATAGTTTATAATGACTAATAAAAATATGGAGTTTAAAAGTGCTTTCAGGATATAGACCAGTCTTCAGTTTCTTTGCACAATAAGGAAACTGAAGATCTATAAAAATGCCAATGTGATAATGATGATGAGAATATTAAAAGAAATTCAATAAAGGCATTTTTAAATATTCTGATAAAAATACTTTGAAAAATGTTTCCAGTAATGGAAGAATTGAGAGAGAATGTTGCTAATGCCAAAAAAGATTTTGAATTATATAATGTATGCACTATTAGTGATATTGTTTGTGTGACAATTTTTGTGCAAATTTTGTATTTTTTTATTAATATTCGAATTTTATACAATTATTACCTTATGCAGGTAAGTGCTTTGTGATTTTTCTTATTTTTATGAAAGAAGATGATAAATAGGAATCTAACAATATTAATTTAGTAAAATATATTTCATTTTTATTGAATATTTATGTATTTTTCTCTTGTTTTAAGTTTTCAATTTATTTCTGTACAATTTTTATTAATAAAAAATGTTAAATTTATTAATTCTACAAAAACTTAAAAAGTTAATTTGATTTTTCTTATTTTTTGGTAGGAAATGCTGAAAATGATGGGAATCAATGATTTAACTTATTGGGGAGGAACTTTTATTAACAATTTAACAATCTTATTATTTATAATTTTATTTATCACACTTATATTTTCAATTAAATTTGTTGAAGGAATATCAGTGCTTGGACATGTTTCTAGTGCCTTATTTTTTGTATTACTACTATTATATAGTATTGCATCACTTTTGTTTTGTTTTTCAATCACAACTCTATTTAATAAACGTAAGTATCTTAAAATATCTATTTATAAAATTTTATATTACATATTATTTACATTATAATCATACCATCTTATTTGATCCTAAAATTTATTTTTTTTTAAATAAAATATTATATTTTTTTTTTTATAATTTATAATTTTAATTTTAAATTTAATTATTTCAGATTAAAATTAAATAAATAATATTTTCCTGATTAAATTTTTAAAATTTACTTTGTCCAGCTACTATTCATTATTTCTAAGTATCAATTTTGTTGTTGTTTCTTATCCTCTGTGTCTTCAGACAAAATCTATTAGTGTCAGGTCTTTTGAGTAGATTGAATAGATAAAGGCTGTAATACATTGAAGAATGCAAGCTGGACTGGTATTGTGGATGTTATATTTGGTACAATTGGGGAAGATTTTGATACTTTTAATGAAAGTGAGTGATTTTATGTGATCTACTTTAAGTCTGGATATTGCTAATTGTTCTTTTCTGGTGAAGCTATTTTCTTAATATATGTCTTTCACTGTATGTTAAAGTATATGAAAAGGGAGCAGTGGTGAATTTAACAGATAGCCAAGTCAGCATTAGGCATCTGGGCCCTAACTCGTGTGGGGCCCTGGCTGAGTTGGAGTGGCTGTGTTCTATGTGGATATGCATCAACAAATGGCTGTTCTATATGGAATTGCAAATGGCTGTGTTCTATGTGGATGTGCATCATTTTCTGATATTGTTTATTGAAAAAGGAAATGGCAAAAACTTTAAATAGAGATTGTATAATTGAAGAATTTTCCAAGACAAAACAAAACAGGTTTTCAACAATAATCTATTTGCTCATAATTTTTTTTTTTGTTTTTATTAAAAGAGAAATAGAGTGTATTTATAGATTTAATCCTTTAAAAAATGAAAGATGAAATGGAGAGAAAGCTTGAGGAAAGAAGAAAAGATCCTTCTAGTAGTAGTATGGTAGGTTACTAGTGGAAGTGAGAGAACAATCTTGGGTATATATTATGACATGTGGATGAATTCTTCTCTCCTCTGCAGAGAATCATACATAATTATTATACTTTTGTTTTATATTTGATGTAATTTGCTGTAATTTTATTTGGCTTATAAAATGACTAGCAGAGTATGTCCAAGCTGTCTGGAATAGTTTAAAAACAATTATTTTATAAAAGACTGTTTTTGATTATTTTCATGTCAATTAGATCTGCAATTTCAGCCTTTGAGTTTCTTTAATACAGTGTTCATAATCAGAAGATTCACCAACTTGTGAATGTGTTTGCCTTTTTGTTGTTCAATTTAAAAAATATGATTTTCTTCAGACATATTGAGATTAGTACTGCTATGACATTGTCCATGCCACCAATTAAAGAGTGTGATTACAAAATATGTTCAGTCTGTTTTTGTTAATTTTCAAGAAAAGCAAATATGAATTGAGAGAGTATTTCATTGTGAATGATTATCTACTATCAGATATCTGTTTCTAATTCATATACATGTACTCCTCAGTACCCATGCCACCAATTAAAGAGTGTGATTACAAAATACGTTCAGTCTGTTTTTGTTAATTTTCAAGAAAAGCAAATATGAATTGAGAGAGTATTTCATTGTGAATGATTATCTACTATCAGATATCTGTTTCTAATTCATATACATGTACTCCTCAGTAGAATCTTGAAATCAGTCATTAGTTTTTAAATACACAATGACTAAATATAATGGTGTTAATGGAAACTTGATGTCCAAGGACTGAATGTGTTTTCAATTTACACTCATTCTTCATCATCTCCATTTAGAGGAAAAACTAAATTTATTTTGATTGAAGTATTAAAATACAATCAATTCTTAATATTCATGAATTCCAAATTCACATATTCGACTATTCCCGAAAATTTATTTATAACCACAAATTTGATTTTCATGGTACTTTTGTGCTTATTTGCAGATTATCGCTGAGTGGTGAAAATACTGTTATAAATGTTACTCTTACTCGTAATTTCTGTTGTTCTGCCTGAAAAGTCTCATTACCTATACTTGCTCACTCCACACATTGCAGGTAGGCCAAAAACCTGTTCTTATCATCTGAAGGTCCCACAGAATAATATGACCCTATGCTTAAATGCAGTTTCAAATTTAGGCACTTAACTTCCTGTGCATTTATTCCATATGCCAAGATTTTAAAAAATCTGAGGCAAAAAGTGATGCAGACAACGCTGGCACAGTTTTTCAACACAATTCAGGAAGACAATGTGTCAGCTACCACATCAAACAACTACCCATCAAAACTAAGATTTTTTTTACGACATAGTTAATGTTTTAAAAAATTAAATAAAGATTACTGTAATTATAAAACTGTATATAGTACTGTACACTGCATATATTATAATTATCTGTAAGTACTATAATACACACTGAATAAGGTGTCTTTAAACAGAAAAACACAAGATAAAGTAAGGATAAAAGGGTTGAGAAGAAACATTTGCAGGAACCTAATTCTATTTCCCATAGGTACAATGGTTCAGTATTCACTAATTCAGTATTTGCAAAGAATTTATAGAATGTAACTACTGTGAATAATGAGAATTGACTGTAGTAAAAAGTAAATATTTGAACTTCCCCATAAGTACATTGTACTCAACGGGAAGTTCAAATATTACTTTTATTATTTCATCCTTCCCCATGGGTATAATGTCCTCATGGGGAAGGTTCCAGAATATGTATTTAATCATTCCAAATTAGGAACTACTAAAATTCAGAAAAGTAACCTTTCCTTTTAACAGCAAATAAAAAAGTTCCCAGAAACATAAATTTTTAATATTATGATTTCAGTTCAAGAGCTTCTAACATGAAAATTAATAACCAATATAACAATTTTACCTTTAATAACGTGACGAAATATTCCCTCAATAAATTTATTGCCAACAGTAATAGCAGTTTGTATTTTTACTGCCCTGCTGGCAGGATTAGAAAAATACTCTACACATCTGCAAAAGACAGAGAGTTTTCATCATTACTGCTCTCTGGACTGAGCGAGTTTTCAAAAGCAAAGCGGGATTCGAGTGTCCTGTACACACTGATTGGCACAGTTTTGGGAACAAACTGGTCTTTAATAAGATAGATGAGTTCAATAGGAGTATGTATTTGCATTAAATAAAAAAATGATCAAAATGGACTGAATGCATTTTGGGATCACACTCTTCAATTGATCAATCTTCATTGCACTGCTCACTACCAGAACTTCTTTGATCAAAAAATTATTCCATGTATTGATTGAATTTATTATTATTTCTTATGATCAATCTTCATTGCACTGCTCAATACCAGAACTTCTTTGATCAAAAAATTATTCCATGTATTGATTGAATTTATTATTATTTTAAACAAATTTATTGAAATGTGCTATTATTTTAAAGCTAATTGGATTTAATATTATTTTCATAATCCAAATAAAATCTTTATTGGTTCTGATTGACATTTATTTAAATATGTAACCATTAGCTTAATTATTAATAGAACTGTTTAATTTTTTACTTCAGGTGAGGTTAAGTGTCTTGATCAACAATTACACTCATTAGAAATTATGAACATTTATTTAGATTTTCAAAAAGAGCTATGCCAACCAAAGTTATTGAATGGAAGTGGGAATTTCAAGAATTTATTGAATGTCAGATATTGAGTCTTATCCATTTATACTAATCTAGTATAATTAATAATGAAATTAGATATCATTAAAACACAGCAAATAGCAATACTGATTAAAAATAAGAATTTGTATTATTTACCATCTATTGGTTAATTTATAAAATCGATCATCTTTCTAGTGTTAATAATTTATAGCCTCTGAAAATTGGTAGACAATCTATATTTTAATATTTTGGAAACTACATTAGTGTGGGAAAACAAATTATATATCTTTACAAATTTTTAAACAGTAGTTATTTAAACTAGATCACCCCCTCAATGGTGTCTCTACCTTGTCATGGTGAGGGAGCTTGCATGTTCCAATGACTTTGAGAGCTATGCTGGCAGTAGCTTTGCTACTGATAGGGTTTTCCATGCCGGACAGGTGTATAATTAATAATGAAATTAGATATCATTAAAACACAGCAAATAGCAATACTGATTAAAAATAAGAATTTGTATTATTTACCATCTATTGGTTAATTTATAAAATCGATCATCTTTCTAGTGTTAATAATTTATAGCCTCTGAAAATTGGTAGACAATCTATATTTTAATATTTTGGAAACTACATTAGTGTGGGAAAACAAATTATATATCTTTACAAATTTTTAAACAGTAGTTATTTAAACTAGATCACCCCCTCAATGGTGTCTCTACCTTGTCGTGGTGAGGGAGCTTGCATGTTCCACTTTGAGAGCTATGCTGGCAGTAGCTTTGCTACTGATAGGGTTTTCCATGCCGGACAGGTCAAAGGAAACGGACCAGACCAAGAGAGCGCCGCACTAACCAAACTAAGGTATAAGGCATTGTGCTGAGAGTTGAATGGTACTGGGGTAATAAAAGATGCAGTGTTCTGAACAATCCCTTCAAGGCATCTGTCGAAACCTTGTTGCTGTCAGCCTTCTACCCATATTGGAGGATAATCAATTTGTTTCCACCAGTTTGTTTTTTCTTATGGATGACAAAATTATTTCTTCTGAAGGGATTGCTTCTCCACTCCACCACAGGGCTGTCAGTCCTGGTTTACTTGTTGAAGAGGCTGGGATTGCCAGCATGCCCCTGGGCAGTAGGACTATGGAGCAGTTTGCCTCTGCTTCTTCTTCTTCAGTGATACACCTGGTCCATGACAGGCATGATTGTTTTGAGGGGCTAGGAGAAAGCAGAGGAGGGCTAGGAAGGAAGGTGCTGGTATTGGTGGCTCTCAGCAACCAAGTCACACTTCCCACCTAGTTTCATCTGATTCTCCTGTTGGTACCCCTGGTGCTGGCAAGCAGACTAGATCAGCAGTTTCTACCCCCTCTTCTGGGGAGGATAGGCCTGCAAAAATGACTCTGTGCTCTCAGCCAAGGTTATATTCTGAATCATTGACTTCCATTTGGTTGGCCATTATCAAGGAGTGCTACTCCAAGATGATGGTCAATGAAGTCGATCATCTTCAAGGGAAGATCCTGAGCAAAATAGATGGAACTCCTTTGGGTGAACCTCTACCAATTCTCAGGGCCTATATCTTGGGCAAAGGTGCATTTGTTTATACTTGTATAAATGAATTCACCTGTCAGTGGCTCACCCAATTTTGGATAGGTATGATGTTGCACAGGGAACTTGTTTAAGGGTTATTCCTGTGAAGGGCCTTCCCAAACCCATGAAAGTGGCATACCGCATTGTGAATATCCACACACAGGATGTGAATAAACTTTTGGCTTGTCTCAGAACTTACAATCTGGGACTCAAAACTGAGAAGTGGAGAGTTCTGGGTCGAAGCAAGGATGCAAAGGGACAGCACATCATTATGATGGTCGATCTTGCTTAAAAGCTAAGGCCATCAAGGCTCTTTCTGGGATTGACGAAGGGACCTTCAAAGTACTTTTGGATCCTAATTCCAAGTTTGGATGACTGATAGCTTCAGTAATTGCTCCTGCAAAGAGACATGAACTGGTCGGCTTGCCAACAAAGATTGGGATTCTGGAAGTGCCATTACAGTGCCATGGCACTGTAAGGGCCAAATACGGGACTCAACTGTAAAGAAGGTGAGTTATTTACTTTTACTTCTGATGGTGATCTTTGGACCTATGTTTTTGTTAGGAATAACATAAATGCTTCACCCATTTGGGATTTCTGCTCTTGGAATCTTATCACTATTCAATGAGGCTTGATAAGGGAGGTACTAGCAAGGAACTTATAGCTTTCTCTGCATATTTCCCTTATGATAAGGATGAACTACCACCAACACAGGAATTTGTGTCCTTGGTTGAGTTCTGTCAAAAGAATCAGTTTGGTTTATTGGTTGGTGTTGATGCTAATTCTCATCATTTGGTTTGGGATAGCAAAGATATTAACAAAAGGGGTGAGTATTTATTGGAGTTTCTGGTGAGTACTGATCTCTTTGTTTTAAATAAGGGCAATGACCCTACCTTTGTTATTATTAACAGAACAGAGGTCATTGATCTAACATTAGGGACTCAAACTATTTTTGACCTAATTGAAAATTGGCATGTGTCTGGTGAGCCATCATCAGATCACAAATACATTTGCTTTAATTTACAGGGTATGGTACCTAGTTAAGTAACATACAGAGACTCTAGAAGGACTAAGTGGGCTTCCTTTAGGGAAGATCTTAAGTTTAACCTGAGGTGTATACAGAGCAGATTTTGCTCGGTGGTGGATTTAGAGATGACTATTGACCATATTCAACAGGCATTTCTCTTATCCTATTATCAAAATTGTCCTGTCAGGACTGTTTACTCATCAAGGCGAGTTCCTTGGTGGAATGAACAGCTGGGCGGTCTTAGACATAATGTTAGAAAGGTTTTTAATAAAGCTAAAAGGAACAAGTGATTGGGACGCACATAGAAGTGCTCTCACCTGTTATAATAAGGCCATTAGAAAGGCTAAAAGATCTTCCTGGAAACAATATTGTCAGGGAATTGAGGATATACCTGATGTATCCAGACTAGTGAAGATAATGTCTAATGGAAATTTTTGCAAAGTTGGTTCTATTAGGTTTCCAGATGGCAGTATGACTAGTACTTGCAAGGACTCTTTAAAGGAACTCTTTCAAGTACACTTTCTTGAGTCTACTTTAATTGAGGGTTCATCCTGTTTGCAGGAACAATCTGACCTTGAGGGACATATTTATCATGCCAAGAGGGAGGATTGGGGCCTTATTAGGGGTGATCAATCAGTCAAACATTAGATGGGCTGTAATTATTTTTAAGCTTTTCAAGTCTGTGGGATTGGATGATATTTTGCCAGTGTTTTACAACAGGGCATTGACATCCTGGCCTATCCTTTATGCCATATCTTTAGGGTCTGTTTGGCTTTTAGCTATATTCCATAGTCCTGGAGGCAGGTAAGGGTTTTCTTTATATCTAAGCCTAGGTGTAGTTCTTATACTGAAGCTAAGTCCTATCATCCAATCAACCTAACATCATTCTTATTGAAGACAGTGGAAAGGTTGGTGGATAGATTTGTTAGGGATGAGGCTTTACTAAAGATTCCTCTTTGTCACAGTCAATTTGTCTAACAGTCTGGCAAATTGACTGAAAATGCTCTCCATGAGGTTGTATCATTTGAGAGAGCTATTGGTTACAAGGAAATTGCGTTTCTTGATATACAAGGGGCTTTTGACTCAACTTCTTTTGAGCAAATTGGCCTTGCTGCAAGCAGACATGGAATCTGTTCAACAATTTCGTTGGATTGGCTTCATGCAGAAGCATAGAATTGTTTATAGCACACTTTATGATGAGCAGGATCAGCACCAGATTATTCTGTATCATAGGAAAAGTTTACAAGTGCATCCTTATTTCACAAGTTCGATATTTTTTAAAATGAAATTTTAAATTAAAAAAAAAATTATTTTGGCATGCTTTATTATTAATATACAAAGTAATATACAATTTGTATAATATATAAAAATCAAATTTTATTTTTTCTTGCCTTCAATTTTGCAAAATTTTCTACCAGTTCCTTTAAATCTATTGTAGAAGTTAAGGAACAAAAAAGAACCAAGAGTTAAATAGTAAAATAGTGTGATGTATGAAGGATAAGAAAAAAGGAATTGATACCTAAATTATACATCACTATTTAATTTTGATATTTTAGTAAAGTTTAAAGCATAGCTTGAAGTTTTGCACCCTAGGCGATTGCCTAGTTTGCCTATATGGTAGAGCCAGCTCTAATGATGAGGAAGTTAAGATTCTCACAGACAGGATTGTCCACAGGAGGAGTGCTTTCTCCCCTTCTTTCTGCCTTGTGGTGAAGGATTTATTAACTACACTCAATGGAAAAAGTTTCTTCACTGTTGGGTATGCTGATGACATAGCAATCATTGTGGTGGGAAAACAAATGCAACAGGACTTCAGACAGCTCTCAATACAGTCTCTAAAGGGTTTGATAAGGTTGGACTATCTATTAATCCAGCTAAGACTGTAGCTATACCTTTTACACAATGACAATTGGCAGGACTTATCGAACCGTCAGTCTTCAGCACAAGGTTGCAGTTTTCTATCCAGGCCAAATACCTTGGTGTTATGTTAGACAAGAGATTACTTGGAAGCCATTTGGATTTTATTGTTGGAAAAGCTTAAAGCCCCATGGGCTTGTAGGGGCATTTTGGGTAAGACTTGGGGACTTAAACCTGGGCTGTTATACCATAGTTGTGAGACCTATTATTATCTATGCTGCCATTATTTGGTAGTGAAGAGTTTTGCTTAAGATCTAACCAGGACTGAACTTGAAAAAATTGAAAGGTTGGCATCATTGGGGCTATGAAGACTGCTCCTACTGCTGCTTTTGAAGTCCTCTTAGGCATTCCTCACTTGCATTTGTTTGTTGAGGTGAATGCCCGGGAGGGTTATTATTATAGGCTCCATTCTTGTGGGAGAAGAATTTCTTGGACCCACAAAGTGGCACTCTTCAGGCATTCCTCACTTGCATTTGTTTGTTGAGGTGAATGCCCAAGAGGGTTATTATTATAGGCTCCATTCTTGTGGGAGAAGAATTTCTTGGACCCACAAAGTGGAGCATTCATCTTTTGAATGGGACAAGTCACACAGTAACATTCTTGAGATGGTTAAATATTAAATGGTACCTAGATTTAATTTCTTCAGGTCCTTTACTGTTATTTTTCCCAGTTTGGAGGGTTGGGGAGGGTGATTTGGGTGCAGTATTAAGGGTGGATTGATCTAGTTTACGAATGGTTCTAAAACCACAACTGGTGCTGGGGCAGGGGTTTACTGTGAGGGAATGAGAATGTCTTATTCCTATTCTCTCAGATGGTTTGAGCAGTATTAAGGGTGGATTGATCTAGTTTATGAATGGTTCTAAAACCACAACTGGTGCTGGGCAGGGGTTTACTGTGAGGGAATGAGAATGTCTTATTCCTATTCTCTCAGATGATTTGCCACTCTCTTTCAGGCAGAAATTTATGCTATTTTTGCAAATTTAACCGTGATAGGGGATATACCCCCACTTCAAAGGATATAAATATGAGATCAATAACTTCACATTTATATCCTATCTGATAGTCATGCTTAGAAGTTAAGAGGGAGCTATCAAGTGCTTTAAGCACTTGATAGCTCCCTCTTTACTTCTAAGCTTGTATGGTATTGTCATCTTCTCATTGAGGAACTGGTTACCAGGAACAGGATGCAACTTGTTTGGATGCTAGAGCACAAAGGGATTGAAGGCAATAAAGTTGCTGATGGGCTATACAAGGAAGGGCTTCTTGTCCCTTTATTGGACCTGAGCTGCTTATTCTTCTTTTCTGCTAGTGCTCTATCACACTTCTTCATGATAGAAACCTTTCATCTTTACTACTACTTTCCTATAAACTTCTAACTTCTTTTCTATTTCAATGGCTAAACCAAGCATACAGCCATCTAAACCTTTGTTTTCCTGTTCCTGTCCTGGGCATGAGATTTGATGAATTTGTGCGGGTTTTCAGATACTGGTTGACAGCTCAGTACCTCATTCTCTGGTGGTCTACTCCTGGACTTAAGCACATGAAAGCTTCATTTTAGGTTCTGTAAAGAGAACTGGAAAGTTGATTTCACTGTATAAAAATGAAGTTAGGATTATTAGGGGCTCCTTACAAGGCATTGTCATCTTAGAAGGCATTTTCATTTAATTGGAATTTTTAATAGTCCCACTTGTAAGATGTCAGGATGGAGATGAAACTTCTCTTCACATTTTGTATGAATGTGTGGCCCTTTCAGGGCTAAGGTATGATCTTCTTGGATTGCATTTCCCTGCATCAGAAGATCTTTTTACAGTCCCACTGAAGAAGATTCTGTCTTTCGTGATTAAGACAGGACTTCTTATGGGATGATCTTGTTGGGGGTACACAATAGACTATTGGTGGTCACAGTGCTAGGGCTGTGAAATGCCTCTCCTTTCCTACATCTATATCTATATCTAAGCTAGGTCACCAGAAAGACAACTTTCTTGATTTAAGTATTTTGACATGTAGCACTATCTGTTGACTAAGTTGTTAAATTTAATTGATTGTTAAATTGCCTCACTTATCTGAAGTTGATCTTATTTATTCAGATTGGTCTGAGAAGTTTTGTCATTAATTGGCAATTTGCCTTTTTAAAATGCTTGTTCTAAAAAAATCAAAGAATTGTCCAATTATTTAACTAGAATACTAAAAAAATGAAGTTTCCAAATATGGCTATTATATTTTTTATTGTTTATGAGATTACCAGACACAAACATATGATCCAAAATATATAAGATTTTATGAAACAATCTTTTATAGTTTATGAGATTACCAGACACAAACATATGATCCAAAATATATAAGATTTTATGAAACAAAATATTTTACTTATTATTTATATTTGTGAAGCATTAAAGTCTGTATTTGGATTGGCCAGTTGTCTTTGTTAAAACCAAAATATTCTTTTTATAAAATATTGAAATATAAGTACTGTATATTTTAAAATTTCCAAATTGTTGCCAAAATTTTGGTTTTTCTTTTTTATTTATTAATTCTCTCTCTCAGATCTTCTATCTCTAGAGGAAATTTACTGGTGTGTATACTAGGCTTTATTTATATTTTGCTGACCAGGTCTTTTTCTTTAAATTTTTCTCTAGGGGTAGGGAATTGGCAAGCCTTTTTAGCATATTTAATCAGCTTTGCCATTTAGCTTGAGTCCTATATGACAGTGGTCAGCAATCAGTGGACCACGTAAAATTTCAAGCGAGATAGGTTAACAGCAAAATCAATTTTTGGTTGCTTCAAAATGTTCATGAACAAATTTAAAATATCTTTAGATTTTTCTTTCTCAAGTCTTATGTAATATTTGCATTCAAAATTTCTACTATTATTAATAGTAATGTATTATTTTACAAATAATGATATTACATTCTATTGTAAATTAGTCATATTACAAGAGAAAGACAAGATTTAACTTGAACAGAACACAACACAACTTTAACACCAGACTAAGATCACTATTTATTGAAACGATATATATACAGAGAGAGGAATTTTTCACCCTTATTACAGTATCCACCTATAAACATTAGAGAATTTACGACATTCTCCCCTCTCTCTCTCTCTCTCTCGCTTCTTTTTTCATCTATAAAAATTATTGTTGCACATAACTTTCTTTAACACCCCATCTCAATTTAAACATTTAGCTGAAAAAATTATCAAACATACAGATAAAAGTTTAAATTGAATAGCAAATATTTAATATCATTAAATTAAACCAATTCCTTTTAAAAGTTTACTTAATGACACTTTATCCAACACTTTTGTAAATAAATCGGCTAAATTATTTTCACTTTTTAAATAATTTACAGTACTATTTTCTCATTTATAATATCTTTAATGAAATTAAATTTAACATCGATGTGTTTTATTCGAAGCTGATTGCTGTTTCCATTTGCAATTGCACCATTATTGTCTTTGAAAATGGTGATATTATTCAAATTATAAATTCCAATTTCAGTTATGCTGATTGCCGTTTCCATTTGCAATTGCTATAGCACCATTATTGTCTTTGAAAATGGTGATATTATTCAAATTAAAAGATCCAATTTCAGTTATTAATACCCGTAACCATTTACATTGACGTGCAACTAATGTAAATGCTGTATACTCAGCTTCAGTAATTGACAGCAAAACAGATATCTGGCCTAATATTTACTAGTGTATCTATAAATAAGACTTATTCGAAGTGGAAAAAGATAATTTTATTATAGAAGTACTTTTGACTTCAATAAATCATCATCAGCTAAACATAAAAACAATTAGAATACATCGTTTTGGAATAAATATTCGTGATTCCGAATATTGTATTCTAAAATGATGTATTCTAATTGTTTTTATATATAGCTGATGATGACTTATTGAAGTCGAAAGTATTTCTATAATAAAACTATCTTTTTCCACTTTGAATAAGGCTTATTTATAGATACACTAATTATATAAGTGGAAGTTTATTTATGCAATAGTATTTACTGCTAAATACATCAGTGCACCTATTAAACTTTGATATTCTTTTTCTATTTCCTCCTTTTTCACCATTCAGTTTGTTTTTCTTTAGAATAAGTCCCTTTTCCATCGGTGTCTTTACAGGTCATGCTTCTTCTAATCTATATTTTCTGATTAATCTTTCAATATATCTTGATTGATGAAGTTTTAATAGTTTGTTTTCTCTATCTCATTCAACTTCTAGACCAATGAATGTTTCTATGCCTCTTATATCTGTCATTTTAAATTTAAACGTCTTTCTTTTTTAGATTTCCTACTTCTTTACTTATCAATAATATATCATAAACATATAGTATAATAAAATTATTGAAGTTAGAATTATAATATAAGCTCTCATCATATTTTGATTTCTTGAATCTTTCTTTTTTAGATTTCCTACTTCTTTAATTATCAATAATATATCATAAATATATAGTATAATAAAATTATTGAAGTTAGAATTATAATACAAGCACTCATCATATTTTGATTTCTTGAAGCCAAGTGACAATACAAATTTATTGAATTCCCTGTTCCAGCATTTTGGGCTTTGTTTCAAACCATATAGTGCTTTATTTAATTTTTCACACATGAATCATAATTAAATGGACTTTCTGGAAATTCAATGAATATATCTTCCTCTAATTTTCCATTTAAGAAAGCTATTTTAACATTGAGCTGCTGTATTTCCCAATCTTTTAAGTTAGCAAGCATTGTTCGAATTATTGTTAAACTTGCTACTGGAGCATAAGTTTCATTGTAATCCATTCCATACTATTGACTTTAACCCTTAGCTACAAGCCTTGCTTTGTATATTTCTTTTCCTTCAACATTTAATTTCTTTGTATATACCCACTTACAGTTTATAAGTATTTTAACCCTTAGCTACAAGCCTTGCTTTATATATTTCTTTTCCTTCAACATTTAATTTCTTTGTATATACCCACTTACAGTTTATAAGTTTCTTTCCTTTTGGTAAGTTTGCAGATTTCCATGTGTGATTTTTTCATGTGCTTGAATCTTTCGTAACATGGCTTCTTGCCATTTTTTTCGATCATCCATTTCCAATGTTTCTTTATAATTCATTGGAAAATCTTCAATTTCAGCATTCATTCAATAATATAATCATCCATCCAAACTGGTAGTTTTCTTTCTCTCTTGTTTCTCTTTTCTTCTACATCCTTTTGTTCCATTATTTCTTCCTGCTTTACTAGCTCTTCATTTTCCTGTATTTCATCTGATTCTTTGTCAGTTATTTCTTCGTTTTTGGATTCTTGATCTATTTCAATTGATGCCATCTTAAAATTTTTTTTTTAGACCATTGCTTGTTTCATCAAAAATAATATCTCCCCTAATGATGACTTTCTGTCCATTCTATAGCCGATAACCATTAGGTGCATAACTTATTAATTTGCATTTTACCACTTTTTCATCTAGCTTCTTTCTTTTATTTTTCTGAAACTTGTAAATAAGCTGTACAACCAGACTTTAATTTTATTCAAACCAGGCTTCACACTAAACCATAAATATGCTGTCTGAAACTTGTAAATAAACTGTACAACCAGACTTTAATTTTATTCAAACCAGGCTTCACACTAAACCATAAATATGCTGATATCTGCTTATCATTTATAGGTAGTCGATTTAAAATGTAAGCTGAGGTTTGAATAGCTTTATTGATAGTGGTTTACCAAAGTGGTTTTGGTAAACCACTATCAATAAGCATACAACATGTCATCTCAACCAGCTTACGGTCAGTGGTGCTGAGAGAAATTCTGGGCCCTGGTACGAACCAGGTTTTGGGCCCATATATATAATAAATTCTTATTGTTTGGAAGTGGCCCAGGCCCTTCAATCTTTTATGGGCCCGGGGAATTTGTCCCCTCTTCCCTGCCGTCTCAGCACCACTGCATACAGTTCATCCTTTCTGCTTTTCCATTATTCTGTGGCATATAAGGAACAGTTTTTTCTATCTTTATGCCCTTTTTTCTTAGGTATTCATTAAATTCTTGATTAACATATTCCTTCCCATTGTCACATCTTAATCTACTAATACTAATCTCTGAAAATGTTTTCAGCTGCAGCCATATAGTCTCTGAAACGCGTAAACTTCATTTTTATGTTTAAGTCCATATACTATTAAAAAGTGTGCATGGTCATCCAAAAAAATTTCAAAATAGCTGAACTCTTCTTTTGATAGTGGAGTAATAGGGCCACACACATCACTATGGACTAGTTCCAGTGGTCGTCTTGTTTTCCATCCTTTCCTTCGATGTGGCAATCGACACATTTTTCCTTTAATATATATTTCACATTTAAAGTCTGGCTCTTCAAAATCTTCTATTAATCTGATTCTTTTTAAGATTTCTAAGAACTTAAAATTTACATGTCCCATTCTTCTGTGCCAGTTTTGAGTTTGTTTGACGAAATATACCTCTTGATCATCAGGATTAACTGATAATTTTACATGTACCTTATAAAGTGGACCTTCATGAGAACTTTGCAAAATCAACTTATTATTTTCTTGATGAACACATAGTTTTTATCAAAAATCACATTTAGTCCATTATCCACCAATCTTCGAACTGATAATAAGTTACTCTTTAAGTTTGGCACAAATAAGACATTTTTTATTATAATTTTATATCCGCCAGCAGTTACCCCTACAGTACCTATTTTCTCAGCAGTTACCGACTCATCTTTCTTTGCCACTTTAATTTTTATCTTAGGACTTAACAATTGCTTTAGAGAAATAGTGAGAATGATTGATCAGATGATCACTTGCTCCTGAGTCGACTACAAACGTTAATACTGTTTGAGGAGAAAAATTATCTTTACTACTCACAATGAATGCTACATGTCTGTCAAAATCTTGGTTAGTAGTATTTTCCATGAAGTAATTTGGTTCTTTAGAATAACTTTTTTTTATCGGTTTTATCGGCATTCACGTTTCAGATGACCATTTCTTCCACATTTGTGACACTTGATATTGCTCTTACAATTAGTCTTGATGTGTCCTGTTTTAATCGGTATTCACGTTTCAGATGACCATTTCTTCCACATTTGTGACAGTTGATATTGCTCTTACAATTAGTCTTGATGTGTCCTGTTTTACCGTACTTGTAACATATAATTTTGTTAAATCTGCTATTTGTTTGAAAAGCTAGCTCGTCACTTCTTACTAATTTATCTTTCTTTGTTAACTTATTTGACTTTCTTCTTATTTCTTCATCTATTAATCTCAATTTAACGTATTCTGTGTTTCACTTTAGAGCCATCGATTGTTTCAATTGCAGAAATAATGCCATTATAGTCCTCTGGTAAAGTCATTAACAAATTACTATTTCATTTTCAGACATTGTTGCACTAATAGCTTTCAATTCTCTTACTAAATGAGCAAAAAGAGTAAATGATCTTCTAGTGAATTTTAATTACAATAATCTTCGCCTCAAATATAATTGTGATGTAGCTGATTTCCTTTCATATTTAACTGAGAGTGTATTTAAAATTCCTTTTGTAGTCTTCTTATCTTTTATAGCTTCTAAGCACTTGTCACTAATACTAGCAATAATAATAGATTTCGCTTTTGCATATCTTTTCTCCATTTTTCTTTAGCTTTTTCATCTTCATTCGGAATCATATTTTCATCTTTTATCAGTACTGATTCTACACTTTTTTCTTCAAGGACGACCATTAATCTAAATTTCCAATTATTATAATTTGTACCATCAAATATCGGTATCTCATATCCTGGGCCCATAACCTGTTGTAAATTAGCCATATTACAAGAGAAAGACAAGATTTAACTCGAACAGAACACAACACGTAACTATTTATTGAAACGATATATATACAGAGATAGGAATTTTTCACCCTCATTACAGGATCCACTCTAAATTAGAGTGGATACTGTAATGAAAATTCAAGAAACATTAGAGAATTTACAACATCTCCCCTGTCTCTTGCTTCTCTCCCATAACTTTCTTTAACACATTCATACCTCGGTGTTCGTGTTAGTGGTACGCTGAATTTAAAATCATAAAT
Source organism: Olivierus martensii (assembly GCA_000484575.1). Taxonomy (NCBI): domain Eukaryota; kingdom Metazoa; phylum Arthropoda; class Arachnida; order Scorpiones; family Buthidae; genus Olivierus; species Olivierus martensii. The sequence goes on from AYEL01042202.1 coordinate 19,555, forward strand.
TTAGTGGTCCGTGAGGTCCAAAAGGTTGGTGACCACTGTTGGTGTTCGTGTTAGTGGTACACTGAATTTAAAATCATAAATTTAGTGGTCCGTGAGGTCCAAAAGGTTGGTGACCACTGCTATATGAAATGGAAACCATTAGAAGTGGACAGGGACATTGTTATAAATATTAGTAAATTCCAAAATAATATCTTTTGAAATTTTATCTTCAGCATTATGGTAGTCTGTGAGATGTTGAATTGAGCTCTTACTATCTGTTAGGATGCAAATGGAGTGAGTGTTGGAGGAATTTTCTTAAGGATGAAGTGAATAACTGTGAGTCCAGCCTTAAAATTAGATAAAAAGTCTGGGTTTCTTTGGTGATGATTTCTTTTGTATGATTTGAAATAAGAATAGCACTTGAACTAACTTTACTGTCATCCATCCTGCTTCCATCAGTATAAATTTTAAATGTTTGGTTTGAGAAGTGACTAATTATTTTTAAGGTTAATTGTTTTAGGAGTTCAAGGTTTTGTTTGTCCTTTTTAGTAATACCTTCAATGAATAATTGGAAGTAAATATTTTTTATAGGGTTGTTAGATACAATTTATAAATTTGGTTCTAAATTTTGTTTTACAATCAATTTAATTAAAAAAGTAACAGTCAATATATTCTAAACTTGTTTGACTTATTAAAAAAATTTAAGTTATAATAAATTTAAATTTATAATAAATTTAAATTTGGCTTTCAGAATATATATAAAATTTAATTAATGAAACAAGTAAGTCTGGTTTCAATTTTATCTGTATTATCCTTTTCTTATCAATGTTTTTGCTTTTTTTCAAAAATAAAATAACAATTTTCTTCAAAATTACAAGAATTTTCTTTATTCACAAAAATATTTTTCAACTTTTTATTAGTTCTTCATTTAAATAAATATAACATTAATTGGATTTTGAATTATCTAGAATACATTCTGATATTGGATTATCACTAAAAAGTTAGAAAAAATTATACTATAGTTGATAAATTAAACTATTGCAATCTTGAATGCAGTTTCAGCATAATTTGCATTTTAATCTATAATTTATCTCATTCTTGTTATATTTTGTGAATTAAAAAAGATTTTAGTAGATTTCAAATTATTTTTATACTAAATATTTATTTGTTTTTATTTTTATAAATACTATATATATTTTAATTAAAAGTAATATAAAATTTCTATGATTTAATTTAAAAAATTAATACTTAAACTAATTTGTTTTTTCAATTATTTCAGCTTCATTTGCTGTAATAGCTACAATTGTATTATGGATAATCAGTTATGCAGTACCTTTAATACTTTTGATTCCTGCTAATTTAAATGACCCTTTTCCACAGCTATCTTTATTGGCTAAATTATTTTCTTGCCTTTTACCAAGTGTTGGATTACATTGGGGATGCCTTATAATTTCATCATTTATAAATTTGAGTAAGTAATATATCTTTTCATTTTGGGATATTTTCACAATTATTAAGATTTAAAATCTCTACATATAGAATTATTTTAAAGTCATTTGATACAAATTTATTTGTATCAAAAGTAAGTATATTTAAACAGAATATTTTTTAAATAGAAAATGATATTTCAAATTTGAATAAAAAATATAATAAATACTATATGATAAATATATATCACATATTCATCATGATTGAATAAGTACAAGAAGAATGCATATTATAAATGATGATTTATTGTGTTTTTCTTATATAAATTATAATGTTATAAATGCCAAAAATACACAATAATTTGCATCTCACATACATATAAGTTATCTTGTATCATTAAAAATATTTAGCATATTATTTTTATTGATATTTAGTATTTACAATAGTATTGTTTTTAATAAGATTTTTAATATCAAATAATTCAAAATTATTTTCAAAATGCATGATTTTTAGATTATTTCATGAAAAATAATCTTTATTCATTGGAATAATTAAAAGAAAAAAAAAATATATATATATTGTGGGGTCCACGGAACGACTATGGCGTCAGGATATTTATAGCCAAAGACGCGGATATGTGGCGCTTTTGTGGATAAGGACGGAGAGGAGAAATATCTCCAGTGATGCATTAAAATATATATATATATTGTGGGGTCCACGGAGCGACTATGGTGTCAGGATATTTATAGCCAAAGACGCGGATATGTGGCGCTTTCGTGGATAAGGACGGAGAGGAGAAATATCTCCAGTGATGCAATATTATTGATAAAAAAAGGAAATATGCTTGCAATTGAATATTTCCTTTTTTCTTGCCTTTATATTAAGTCCACGTGTTTCTTATTCCATATGATACCAGCTGTCCATTTTGCATTTCATCCAATTTATGATGTCATTACTTTATTCTGGCTACTCTTTTCATTTGCTTTTACAAACTTTCTCTTCCATCCCCTGATAATCCAATTGCATATTTTTTTTACTATCATTACTTCTGAAATTTGATATCAAATGAGCATTTCTCATCTTTATCCACTAATCACTCTGAAGATTCTACTTTAATATAAGAAAATCAATAGTGCTTGTGCTTTTTCACAATTTATTAATATATTTTAGGAAATTAAAAGTTTAGTTAACACTTATACTGTACATTGAAAAATTCATTGCTTCTTTGATTAAATTAAATACTTTAAAAGTGTTAAATTACAATTTTAATATGTTAGTCAAGATCAATGAATCAATCATATCATCTTTCCATTATTTGATTTTATATATCTTTTAGTTGAAAATTCAAAAATGATTAATTTCAAATTTATAAAAATGATCAATATTGGCTGTAATAAGAGAGAAGATATTCGTTTAATTTCTGTAAATATCACAGGCAGATATTATCCAATCTGAATAAAATATTTGTGATATTGGATTCTCTAGAGCAGCGTTTCCCAAACTTTTTATATGACAGAACACTTCACAAATCCTGAAATTTTTATGGAACACCTTGGTTATTTCATAGTATAGGTAGCTATTAATAAGAAATAAATTAGGCAAATATAAGAGTTAAGAAAACAAAACAAAAACATTTATCATCAAAATTGTAATTATATAAAATAAAACATATGAAAATAGTAAAATAAACTAACAGCTCTAGTTTCAATTTGGCACAGCATTTAAAATCATATGAGGTTTATATTAATTTTCATAATTTTTTACAGAACACTTATTGACCTTCAGCAGAACATAGTTTGGAAATGCTGCTCTAGAGAATCAATCCTATTAAAAATGATAAATTTTTGATCATATCTAGCTAGACATCTGCTTGTCAAAATGATGTCATATAATTACATGATTCATCACTTATGACATTCAAAAATTATTCAAAAAAGATGACATGCTGCATTCAAAAGTTTTGATTGTAATTCAAATATGTCATAATTTGGAACACTCTGAAGATTCTATTCTATCTCTATATATATATTATTATATCTCTATATATTATCTCTATTTCTACTCTAATTATATTATATATTATTAATATCTTATTTTCCATAAACACAATGTTATAAATGAAGATTATGTTTCCCAACTACCAGAATTCAGAATATTAAAATATTCTTTTGAAAAATAATAGTGTACAATTATTTTGAATAAATGCTGTTTATTCTTAAAACAAGGAAATTGTATATTTTGTGTCTACCAGAACTTTATATGTATAAAACTAAAGAAAATACAATGCAAAAACAAAGATTAAATGCTTAAGTTATTTTCTTGTATTCAAGTTCCTAGTGTAGTTGCATGGTAAAGCAATCATTTATCACCTTGAAGATCCATATTCAATTCTGGTTCTCACATATCATTTTTCAAGAAGAATCCAGATCTGATCAGGCTTGTTGGTCTCCATTCTTCAACTTTCTGGTTGATCCACTATAGATGTTGGATAGTCTGTAGAGCAGCGTTTCCCAAACTATGTTCTGCAGAACACCAGTGTTCTGCAGAAAATCAATAAGTGTTCCATAAAAAATTATGAAAATTTAATATAAGTCTCATATAATTTAATTAAAGTACTGTGCCAAGTTGACACTGGAATCACTAGTTTATTTTGCATAATTATAATTTGATAATAAATGTTTGTTTTGCCTAATTTATTTATTATTAATATTTACCTATACTATAAAATAACCAAAGTGTTCTGTCATAGAAAACGTTCTGGAAACACTGCTGTAGAGGGTCTAAAAGTAATTGCTAACAAAAGTATCCATTAACAACTTAATTCAAACTAACTTAACCAAGGTTATAAATAAGCAATTATTTTTTTAATGCTACTTCCAAATAATTGGCTGACTATTACATAATGATATCCATTCCAAACCTGACTACAAACTGCCCACATCTGTGATAGAGTCAATAGGATATTACAGTAGGTGACTCAATTTACTTGGATCTGATCTATCCAAAATTTTTTAGGAACATTGAATCTGAATTCCATACATCCATGCATTTAGGATGGGATTGAATCAATCAAGCCTGGACACCTAATAAATCTACAAGTATGAAACCCAAAATTAAATATAAATACTGTATGATGGAAATATGTGTTTCTATCCTGGTGACAACTCAGTCATTTGGTTGAATGGCCTCCATTATTGCAAAATCATTGATGGCAGTTGTTGTAAATATAGATTTTCATCATAAATAATCACAGTCATAGGTAAAGCTTGTTAGAGATTGGTCCATCATAAGTAGGGGACCCTTTGTATCGTCAAATTTAAATGAAATTTACATATATTATTTGCATCTGCTAGAGCAGTAGTTCCCAATCTTTGTTTGCTTGCATACTTCTTGGAAATCTATTTCCATAAATTGTACTCTTAATATTACAAAATGTATTTCACAACTTTTAACCAGCATCATTTTTTACATTGTTCACATACGTTCCTTTTTCTGCATATTCCAGAACATCCTGGCTTATACCTTCAAGGGTATATATAACCCATATTGGAAACTATTGTGCTAGAGGATTGTGTGATCTAATTCATGAGCAAATAATTATGAATTAGATCATTTTATAAGCATAAATCTATTTATATATTTTTTTATTCCATTGGAATGAAAAAAGTAAAAAAAATAAAAATTTTATTAAAGAAGAATATCTTAACTTAAAAATATTTGTTTTAATATCTAGATTATTTTTTGGAAAGGTCCAAACAATCAGAAAATGAAATTCTTTATTTAATCTATAGTAAACTTTCAAATTATTTAAAAGTTATTGTTGATTCAAAACATATATAATTAAAATTTTTAATAACAATAATTATTTTTTCATCAAGGATTCTGAATCTTCTTGGATTCATAACAGTTTTATGCTTTAATAATATAAAACAGTTATATATAAATATATAACTGCTTTATATACAGGGTGGAAGATAAGTCTCTACCCCTCCAAATAACTTGATAAATATCATAGATTTCAAAAATCTGTAAATGCCAACAAATAGGAAGTCATGAGTGGGCTAACATATATAATTAAAATTTTAACACACATCTGATGGTGACTTTCAGTTTCAAATGACTTGATTATGCAAATGATAACAGTTGCAAATCCTATCTCATAAAGTATAATAGATAAGGAAAAATTTTCAATTACAAACTTGTTCAACATTCAATTTTAAAAACATCAAAAAAACTTCATCAAAATCAGATGAATAGTTCTCCCGAAAACGAAACACTTAAATCGTATCATACGTCAATTCTTTGAAACGCCAAAGATCAGTTTTCCCACAAACAGCAATTGATGAGGCTACAACAACTTTCATTCTTGCATAATAACAGTAGAGAGTTTTCAAGACTGCATCATTACTGTTTGTTCTACTGACACTCAAGGCTGTGAGGGATTCCATCCAACATCATGCTCAACTGTACTTGGATGCTGGTGGAAGACATTTTGAGCACAGATTTAGTTTTTACTTGTTGATTAGATTCTGTATTTTCAGTTTAATGATTGAGGGTGTTATGTTTTGGTGTTGGTTTGTTACTTATATATCAGAAATAAATATCAAATCTTTGCAAGTAAAAATGTTTTTATTTCATTTTTGAATGAACAATTCATCTAATTCTGATGAAGTTTTTTTTAATGTGTTCAGAACTGAATGCTGAACAAGTTTTTAATTAGAAATTTTTCCCTACCTACTATGGTTTATGAAATAAGATTTCCAACTGTTATCATTTGCATAATCAAGTCATTTGAAGGTCACCATCAAGTAGCCCACCCTGACTTCTTATTTGTTGGCATTTACAGATTTTTGAAATCTATGATATTTATCAAGTTATTTGGAGGGGTAGAGACTTATCTTCCACCCTGTATATAAAGCAGTTATATATTTATATATAACTGTTTTATATTATTAAAGCATAAAACTTATGAATCCAAGAAGATTCAGAATCCTTGATGAAAAAATAATTGTTGTTATTAAAAATTTTAATTATATATGTTTTGAATCAACAATAACTTTTAAATAATTTGAAAGTTTACTATAGATTAAATAAAGAATTTCATTTTCTGATTTTATATATGAACAAATTTATATTAAATCTTCTTGTTTTATTGTAATTATTCTGAAAAGTGCATTTTGTTATCAAACAGATATTAAATTTTGTAGCAAATTTAGAATAAATTAATATAATTTAATATAAATTATATATATTCTTTGTATTGACCACTTTGAATATTATATAATATTTCTGAAAAATATTCTAGTTTATCAAGTTAATTGGAGGAGTAGAGACTTTTCTTCCACCCTGTATATAAAACTGTTATAAATCCATGAAAATTCAGAATCCTTGATGAGAAAAATAATTGTTGTTATTAAACATTTTAATTATATATGTTTTGAATCAACAAAAACTTTTAATCAATTTGTAAGTTTAACATAGATTAAATAAAGAATTTTATTTTCTGATTTTTATATATGAACAAATTTATATTAAATCTTCTTGTTTTATTGTAATTATTCTGAAAAATTAAACTATCAATCCAAAACAAACATTTTTTTTTTTTAGATTTATTTTTGTTCCACACAATTCTAATCAAAATGAAACTATAAAAATTTATAATTTTTCTCATAAATAATAGAAAAAGAAAAAGTGTAATTCGGTACGATTTAGAATACCGGTTCGCTAAATTGTACCCATGTGATTTTAAATCGTACCTCTAAGAAAGTCAGGAATATTTTTTAAAAAACGAAACAGTAATTACATATTTATTTCTTATAAAATCTCAGAATATTTCAAGTAATTTTAGAAAGAGGAGAGAGTTATTAATAGAGTTATTAATGTAAAAATTGTTATTTATTAAATAATTATAATTAAGTTACAAAAAATACTTATTCATATAAAAACAACACTTATAATATTCAATAAACTTAAGTTGAATTGTGAATTATGAAAACTTATGAATTAGATCCTAATTTGGGCTTCACAAAACTCTTCATTTTTTATGGAAATCAACTACTGTACATATAAGCCAGACAAGTTACAGATTTAGAATCCGACATTAAAGTCCACATATAAAAAAATTAATTTCAGGAACCTCTTAAATGTTACAGCTTAGAGGCAAGAGGTTGCAATATACATAAATCCGGCCTGTTTTTATAATCATGTTCCAAGTTACTCAAATATAAAAGTCATCAGATAACAGTTCCAGAACTATTAAAACGATTTCTGTTAATCAATCCAAGAATAAGAGTGTCTGAGATAAGCGAACATAATTTTGAAATATATGTAATTTGTTTATCTCCCTCATATATATATATATATATAACTTTCATTAAAAAAATCAAATATTTAATCATTGAGTTGTTCTTCATAATTATTATTCAATAATATTAATAATCTATTATTAATATAAATTAGAAAAGAATTTAGCTAAAGAAAGGTATCTTTTATGGTAAAATAAAAGATTAAAGTTGTAGATAAATATTAGTATAGGCCTTTTTAGCCAAAGATAGGCAATTTTCGCACATTACTTCAAAACTCCAGCATTCTCCACTGACATAACTATAAAACGGAGTGTAGAAGGAATATTTGTTCAAATACATAAATAAATAAATAAATATAGATCCATATAAATCCAATTTAAAACGAAAAAAAAAAAAAAAAAGGAAAAATTACAAAAATAGGGACGATCTCCTCTTCATCTCCGCCTACTAAAACGAAAAAAAAAAAACTGAAAAAGTTGAAAATTTAATGATTTTTTCAAATTTTTCAGTTTTTCATATATATTTTTTTTTTCAAAAACACTACGTTTTTATTTGAATTTATATGGACCTATGTCTGTTTTATACTTATGTCAGTGGAGAATGCTGGAGTTTTGAAATTGTGTGTGAAAAGTGCCTATTTTTGATTAAAAAAAAAAAGACATACTTGAGATCAGAATAATGATATTATGAAGTTTTAAAGTTATTATAAAAATATTATTGAAGAGACTAATTTCAAGAATAAAACATTGTTCAGTTCTAATATGTGCAGAAAAAATATAACAACAGAATTTAAACTATCCGAAATGTTTTATATTATACTGTATTTCTTTTATTTTTCATATAATTAATAAATAATTAGATTATACTCGTATAAATATAGAATATGATTAAATTTTTAATGATTGCTATTCCTCTGTTTATTAATTTAAAAATGCAAATTTAAATTTTAAATTTTGCATTTTTGTTTAAAATTCAAACTGCAATAAATAAATATCATTCAAATAGAAAATTTTCAATTTTAAAATTTGGATAGAGCAACGTTTTTACGTTTAAATCCATTTATATCCATGAATAAATTCCGATTTCCTGATGAATGGAAAGAATTTATCGAATAAGATTCATTATTTAAAGTTTTATTATAGAAAAAGTTACATTGTTAACAATTTAATGCGAAAGTTCTTAACTTATCTACAAAACTTGATTCATTTAAGATGAACGAGTTAATAACTATTAGATTAATTTTATCTCACATATTGTTTTTATTTCTTTTACTTCGAACATAAGGTTCCATTCCCTTAAGATTAAGTAAACTTTATTCTCGGGCATTCTTTTTCAAATCGATAAACCTCTTCTAATTGTTATTTTTATATGGTCAGCTGCCAAAATCCTTTCTTTATACAGTATTTGCTCTTTCATTTGTCTCCTTTCTTTTTTTAATTCGAAATTGTTAATTTATTACTAAAAAAAATTACAAATAGAGGAGGAAAGGATTAAATATATTTTTTTCCTATTAATTTTCTTATAGTCTTAATAGCTTTTACTGTCTTCCCAAGATTTTCGTAGCATTTATTTTTAATTAAAATGCTATTCTTTATGAAATAATTTAATTCCCTGCTTAACTTTATTGAAAACGTATTTTCATTCTCATTTTATCGATAGTTAGAATTGTTTTCGTTAGCTAAATATAGACTAAATAAATTTTATCAAAAGTATTCTATTCAATTAAAGAAATTTTTCATTACTTATTTTTTATAATTAAAAATTTCTCTGTTTATTAAATAATTCACAATTTAATTTAATTTCTGAATTAAGATTATCTTCGACATTATGCAATTTATTTATATAAAACTGTCACCTTTAATTTTCTTTAAAAAAAAAATAATCATTTTATGAGAAAGTTTCTAAAAATATTCAAGATATGTGCTGAATATTCGATTATCTAATCTTATTATTTAGGAAGACCAGTTCTGGTCATCTCTGTCTGGTAGAAAAAGATAATAATAGTATTGGGAATTGATAAAAAAAAAGTCCTTGAGAAATTATCTGTTTACTTTTATCAACTTAACAGCAATAATAGAGGTCTGACAAACAACAAATACAAAACATGAAATTTTCAGTATCACACAGAAAATTTTTAATATTGAATGATATACTCAACAATGTTTACCTTATTTAAGTGATACTAATGCATTTTTAATTTTGTTAAATTACTTTGTAAACAATAATATTATATATTATCCCATTTATTAACTACACAAGCATTAGGATCAAAAATGAAACTCTTGAATTTTTATTAAAAAATATTAATTCACTAATAAAATTGCATAAAAGTATTTTATAACATTTAATACCTGATTGTGTTATATTAAAAATAACGAAAAGTATTTATATTTTCATCATAGTATATGATAATTTTATTATTTTTTAAAGCTATATGAAAATCTGCACTCCTCTCTATAGATATAAATGCTTTATAAAAGATATCAGCTTTTATTATAAGAATTTATTTAAATATAATTAAATA
>AYEL01042203.1:0-17128 GCA_000484575.1 Olivierus martensii
TTAGCAGTAATTAATTTTTTGAATTATTCAGAAATAAAAGAAAAATCTGCTTATTTTAAATAAAAAAAAATAATTTATGGAACTTCGAAACAAAACTGATACATAAAGTAATAAGGTGTATTCATAATTGTGAATAAGTATACTTGGAATATCCATCTTTCGAGATATATGATGTAGTCAATAAATATATCATACATCTCGGATGATTAATATTGCTGTATTTTGATTCTGTAAGTAAATTTATAACCATTAATATCTGACGTAATAAATCTGTATTCCAATCTTTTTCAATTTAATTTTCATTTGAAAATCATTAGTATGATTTCTAAATGAATAATAGTTTTATTTTTCTACAAAAATTATATTACTATAAATTTTTATAAAGTAAAAAAATTAATTAAAAATAAAAGAAATTTGAAATAATAAAAAATTATTTAAAATTGATAATTTTTCGAGAATTTTTATTATAGAATAAATGATTTACTGTATATTGTAATTTTTTTTAATCAAAATTCATTTATTTTCATAAATAAAATTTAAAAAATAATTATGCAAACATCGATGATATAGATGTTAAAAATATATTTTTCTGCTATATTTAGTAAACTTTAAATATATTTAATTTCAAAAAGAGTATATAAAAAATCGAACTTTATTCTTCACTGCTATTTTTTTAAACAAGCAGTTCCAGAAAGAACTAAAATCCCCTATTTTCTGAACGTCTCCTTTATTTTCCAATGATTAAAGTTAAGAGATTAAAATATGTATTACCAAAATCATTTTCAATAGCATAATCTGTATATCGAATATTATAAAAATTTATTAAATAGTTTGGTAGACTTACTAATAGAGTTATTAGTTATTATTATTAGGTATATTAACTGGCATACCCAATGCTGCTTGGTTAATATTTAAATATAGTTAATTTATGTATTAATTTATATAAATAGTAAACTGTATTACCTTCTAAAAGCTATAGGAACAAATGTAGTTATGCCATATGTCACCTAAATTTTGATCATTTTTATTTTATATTATTTGCAATAGGTGGCATTAAGTGTTAAGCAGTGAGATAAGATCAAGGGGTAAGACAAGAGTAAGACGTATAATACCTTCACCGCTAACACTTAGCGCCATCTATTATCAATAAATAAGCTGTATATATATAATGGAATGCTTGTTTGTCTCTGTCTGTCTGTTCCGCAAGTGCTTCCACACTGTTTGATCTCTCAAGACCAAACTTGGCCTGGAGAATTCCTCTGACCCCGCTGGTAACATACTTACTTTGGGTCAAGATCACTCCAAGAGATGGGGTATTTCGGAATAGCAAAGAATATGTCTTCTATGTCTTCATTCAAATCATTCAGTGACACGTCCAAATTCAGGAACAATGTCAAAGGCTCATCAATGTGATGTCTCGATGATGTAACAATAGATGGCATCACAAAACATCATTGTTATGTGAAGACGTTTTGACGTCACTATGACGCTACTACCGTGATCACATGACGTCATCGTAATTCCAAATCCTATAATAAATGAATTATATGGCAAAATGATTTTGTTTGAATTCGGGATGTCATCAGAAGATCCCATGCTTCATCATAACGTAACAAATAGATGACGTCACATTGTGATTATGCCACGTAAGCACTTAATCGGCGTGTTTACGTGGCGTAATCAAAGAACAACTGAACGAATAAAATTGTAGAACGAATCAACATGCAAATAATTAAAAGTAAGTTTTATTAGTATACTGTATTGATAGCTAAGCGATAACGCTTTTGGGGTGCCACGCAGAAGGACCTGGGTTGGCGTCCCGGTCTGGTATCTCCTGAAAAGTTTTTCGGGGTGCTGGCCGGCTCGGCGATCCCCGTCATTCAGCATCCGTTCCCCCTCCAGGGGTGTGAGTGCAGCCCGTAGTTGGAACTGGTTCCACTCCTTAGTAATCTTCCTGATTGAAAAGAAGTGTTATATATATATTGTATATGTTTTCAAACTATGTCAGAGCAATGCTAAGCATACTTTGCTATCTGATTGGAAAGAAGTGTTATATATATATATATATTGTATATGTTTTCAAACTATGTCAGAGCAATGCTAAGCATACTTTGCTAGTATAAAATAAATTTTGCAAAAATGAAATATCATCCTGTAAGATTAAACGATCTTACACGATAAAACAAACAGGTCAAAGTTAACTTCCTCACAAAGTTTCAGTTTGTAGTTGGCAAGTTCCATGTTATAAATCCTGAGCATTTTTGTCTATCTTAATTCCAATATATTTCTTGTTCACTAAAAATTACACTATGGTAGGAGTATTGACGATAGATATTAAGTACATAGGAATCGGTATAGTTGCATAATCAAATGAGAAAAACACAAATAAATAGTAAAGAGAGAATTAACATATAAGAACAAAATATTAAATTAAAAAGAAATACTAAATACAGTGGATTCCGCTTAATTGAGACACATCGGGCCAAGCCATTTTGTCTTAATTAAACGCATATCTATTTTTATAAAATCTTTAAACATGATTTTATTTTAAAACATGAAAATATTCTTTAATAATATTGCTTTTGTTTTTTCTTTAATATTTTTATTTGTGATGATATAAGTTTATTATTGATTTGTTTAAAAATTCTTATGTCATTATTTTAGTTTCATATAAAATTTAATCAGTCAAATTTGAAAGTAAAATATTATAATCTTATAAAATTATTAATTAAGAAATTGTAATTAATATTATTTAAATATTTTTTATTATGAAATGTGAATTAACTGATGTAATATATAATTTAGGTTTAGAATATATTGGATTAGAAAAAAGAACTCTCTCTGTGATATTTTGGTTATCAAGTTATGTTACTTTCTCAGCTATTTGTCCATGGATTGCTTATGCTATAAGTGATTGGAGAAACTTATGTATTGCAACCTCAGTTCCTTTACTATTAATTATTTTTGGTGGAATGTAAGTAAAGTGGATAAGGATATTTTAACTGAATTTGCTTAACTTTTATTATGAATTCTATAATTTTTTATTTTTCTGGAAAAAAAATGAAACATTTGAATAATTATTTATTATAAACACATATCTCTCAATTTACAAACACTTTATTTATATATTTTCATATTAATGATCTATAAAAAAAATCCTTAACTTATGTATGTCTCTGCAAAACAATACATTTACATAAGTCGAAATATATATATAGGTACATAACCTATACAATATTAATGAATCACAAAGATATAACATTAAAAATAGTTATATTAAAAAAATAAACACATAAATTGCATGATAAATCAGTAGTTTACCATTTTGGATGGGTCTAGATTCAATTCTGAGTCCCATACTTCCAGTTTTCAGGAAGAGTCTGGATCCATATTTGGCTTGTTAATTAAAACTACTATAATAACCACACAAAACACAAAAAGCACACATACATGTGATAAATGATGAAATTAAGAAAAGGTTTGTATCTGAATTATAGCTTTATCAGCTTTGATCAGTATATTTTTCTTGTAAGGCAGAGAATATCTACATAAGTATGTACAGTCAAACCTGTTTTTATGCGGTCCGTTTTTGTGCTATGTTTTATGTGCAATTTTTTTTGTGCAGTATATAAAATTCCATCAAATGCATATGACGAATAAAAATTAATTAAAAAAAAACAACATGCAAAACTGGACTGCATAAAATCAGTTTGACTATATCTATCTAAGTTGGGAACAGTTTTTATATTAATCTATATCAGTTTCTTGAGTTATGAAGATTATTTTCACATTTTTGAAGAAATGATTTCATCATTGATTAATTAATTCAACAATCATAAAGTATGAATTATTAGACTTACATATAAAAAAAATTAAAACATCCATATTAAAGAACTTTTAATAAAATCTGGAAAGATTTAAAGTTTCCCTAAATTGTAGGTCCTTTTTTATATTATCATAATATTTTACAATGCACAGAAAACATCCAAAAAGAAAATATAGCAGTTTGATATTCTTCAGTTTACTATTTACCTAACATAAAAATTGGCATAGCATAAGTGGCTATTAATTATTTCAAAAATAGCTCATTTGTGCCAGTCACTAGTTTGTGATGTGTATATTAACAAAATTTTAAATTTCTAATTATATTTACACACAAAAACTTTTGACAAAATTCATTGACAAATTTATGCTTTTAATATTTTTAATAGAATAAATATTATGAAAGGAATTCTGTAATTATTTATTTTGTAATTTTAATAGAAAAACTTGAAAGTTATCTAGAAAATATACCTGTCAATTTATATGATAGATTGGTTCTGCAAAAGTATCATGTAAATCAAGATTAACATTTGTATAGAAAATGAAGGAATAAGTTCTGTAACACTCAATTAAATAAATTGTATTTTATTTAAAATAAATTACAAATAAATTAACACTAATTTTACACAGATATATATTAAAAATTTAAGAATAAAGATGAAACCATTCAAAAAGTGTGAAAACAAGTTTATTTCATATCTTCTCTTGTTAACATCAAAACAGTCTTCTTTCTCAGTTCAAAGTTCTTCCTCAGTGTCATTACTGTCACTTATGTTCCTCTGTCTCAGATTTTTTTTTTAATTCATTTTCATAAAGAAATTTTTGAAATTGATTGAATAAAATCCATTATCAGTGTTTGTTTTTTACTTAATTCCTTATAAATCTCTTCATATTGAGCTAAGGAGTTTTGTAATTTCCTTCCAAATCTTAAATTGCAAACTAGGTTTGGATCGATATCAAGGAAATAATTTATTGAAATATTAACATGACTGACAATTATTTTTTCATTATTTTTAAATTTCTATATATGTTAATTAACAATTCTAATAATTTAATATTATATAAAAATTAAAGATCATGTATATATTGTACTGTACAGTATTCATAAAAGTTGTTCACTAATACTGATAAAATAGCTAAGGATTTTGTTATTTGTCACTGTCTATAGTCTAGAATTTTACTAAAATGATCATTCTAGTTGATGTTAGATTTAAACTGTTAAACCAAAATTATGCGATAAAAATGAATATTTGATATCAATTTTTTAACAATATTAAACTGAAATTGTGCAATTCGGGTACCATGTAAATCAATGGTTAGGTATATCTAGTTTAAACAATATTTGTTTCTTTACAATATTCATAAATTGTTTTTTTTTCTATATAGGCATTATATATGTATATAATCAATCTGAAAATTTTTCTTTTAATCCATATTATAATATATTTAATTTAATATAGATGGTTACCAGAATCTGCAAGTTGGTTATTAACTCAGGGTCGACACAAAGAAGCTCTTCAACTTTTAAGGAAAGTAGCAAAGATGAATGGAAGAGAGTTTCCTGAGGAATATGAACATATGTTTGAAGTGAATTATTTGTTTTTTTATATTGTTTTCATTTTTATTATGTTTAATTATAATATAAAACAAAACTGGTGAATCTCTTTATTTATAAACAATCAAGTAACGAAAAACTCATATATACAAACATTTCACATATTTATAAATTGCAATTCTCAATTCATTTAATTAATAAATATTGCATTTGTACTACAAATATCTAGTTTGTTGTTAGAACACAATAATTTGTATATATTCTAATGTGATATATTAATACATACATATAAATTCCATTCTGTTGTTGTTTGGATGTTAACAAAATAAATTTCCTTTACTACTTCTGGATATAGTAATAAACGGAATTTATTATTTATTTTTGTTATCCAAGAATAAAAGTTTTTTCCAGAAATATTTGAATATAAGCAAGATTTTTTTTAAAAGAAAACATGCAGTAAAAATTAGAGTACATCTTATATTTAAGATTCTGTAATGAATATTTGTTTATAAGACAATATCTTTTTGATAAAATTTCCACCATTATATAAAAAATATATTTCATGAGGAAATGAGGGAAAATGTATTAACATATTCAATATTATTTAAATTTAGAAATTATTTTTGCTGGATTATTTTAGATTTTTTTCACATATTTTAAAATATGATTGTTTTGAACAAATTATTTTGAAAATATCATATTTTTTGACAATATTACACATTTTGTAAATAAAATACAACATAAATATGTAATAATTAGTTAGTTTTTATAGGAATGCAGAAATAATGATTAATGCCACAAATAAGTGAGGAAATGAGGAAAAATGTAAGTAAGTTAAGGAAGAATTTACATAAGAGGCTCTAGAACTGCATGCATGTAATGAATTATTATGAATCCCTAACAGAATTATTTTATTAGAAGTCTCCTGCTTTACAAAAAAAAATATCTTTTCTAATAAGATTATGAAAAGATCTTTTATTACAAGAATATGCAACATTGAAGATCATATCCCACCCTTGAAAGGGCCATTGGCTGAATGTTTGTATGATAAAGTAATTGCTTGCCACATTTGAGGATCCTGGTTCAAATCCAAGTCTCACATTTTTAGTTTTTAAGAAAGGACCCAGATCACTCTGTCAATCCCATCTTTCAATTTTCTAGTTCAGTATTTTTCAAACTTTTTTGATTTTAATTTATTGCAAGAACCACATTTTGTATTGTTTACTTAATAACAACTGCCTAACTCTTACAAATATATATGTAGTTTAAAAAACACTAATGCTTATTAGTGCTTTTTAAACTACATATGCATTTTGTATTGTGACTCAATACATGTATGATAAATCAAAGATACTATCTTTGTATGAATTATTATATTCATTTATTCATTATTGACCACTGCTACATATTTGTTATGGATAGTACATATTTAAGTGTAAAAAAAAATGAACCACTTTCAGAAAAATTTTATAAAGTTATTCCAAACATTTATATGCATGTTTCCATTCATTTCACTCTATTTATTTATTTTGTAATCCACTAAAGGGTTGTGACCTGCAGTTTGAAAAACCCTATTGTAATTGAATTCATCATGCGTGATGACCAGTCTGTGATGGATTCTAAAATTGGGCATTGCCAAATATATCTCTTGTATGATTCTGTAGCATAATTTAAAATAACCTAACTTAATATTAGCTAAATGATTCCTTTTTTTATTAATACAGAAAATTATGGATTTAATTCCTTTCTTTAAAATAGAAATATTAGTATATACCAGAAATTCCAATAATTATTTACTTTGTCAATTGATATCCTTATTTTTTCTAACAATATGATGGAAATTAGTATTCAGTTGCATCTAGTAAATCTAGACTATATTATCAACAGAATTTTATCAAATGTTCAAAAATAGATTTTAGTGGACATTTGTCTTCATCATAAAAAAGAATAATTAATTTCTTATCTACATAATTTCTTTTAAACTTCTGCCAAAAGGCTGTTAAATCTCTGGAACTAAAATACAACATAGGTAAAACATTGATAGTTATTTTAAACAAAGACATAAGTTCAAGTTATTCAGAAATAAAAGAAAATAATTTGCATCTTTTATAGTTAACACTATAATGGTCAATTATAAGGATTAAAGTTCTTGAATAAGAGTAAGACTATGTATACAGATTTCTATAAACTGATAAGAATGCATTCCTGAAGTACTGAATATTAATTTGTACCACTTGTTGAGGTTTGTCAACACAGCTATTGTCATGGAAGTGAAACAAAAATGACAAAAAAAAAAAAACCGAATTAAATTCAATCCTGAGTTATACAGTGCAGCTATTACAGAGCGGTTTTTTTTGCATTTATTGGATGAAAATATGTGCCTCAGATGATGAGTTCTAGAAGATTTTTTCTAGAAAAGAAAATACATCAATTACCATAATAATCCAACTATAAGATTATAATGTGGCTGACACTTTTTAAATATTTTTAAAAGAAAAATTTTAACCAGTTTATTAACTGCTTATTAATGCTTTATACTAATAGAAAGTATAAATAATAAATATTGTTTTTAGCCATAAGCAGTGAAGATTATTTTATCAATGAATTTATAAACTGCATTATAAATATTGACATTTTATGGTAAAATTTTTATTAAAATGCTGACATATTAGGAAATTTCAAAATTTACGAGATGATTTTATTATTTTTATTCTCTACAGAAATAAATTCATAAATCAAACTAAAAGATAGAAAATTCAAATACAGTAGAAATTATTTATAACAACATGATAAACTTAATTTCAATATTAAAAAATTATTACATATTTCGTTGTCAAGAAATTTCTCATAGAGATGGTGCTTTAACAAACTTATAATATCAATAACAATGAAACCATGATTGATATTTTCATTTATCTTTCATTTTTCTTTCAGTTCTTATTATTTGTAGATTCTGGAAGTTTCTTTAAAATTCCATAAATATTTTAATTTTTTGTAAGTCTAGAATTAAAATGTTATATGTAAAAATTTAAAGCTATAAATATGTCTGTTATTTTTTTATCTAGCATTCTGTTTATCAATGTACATTTATATAAAATTTAAACATTGCTAGACTTAAAATGATTTCAATTTACATGGATTTTTCAGAAGAAATTAATTGCATAAATAAGAAACATTTCTTTATTTAAATTATTAAATTATTTTGAATTTTAAAAATTATATTTTCCCTGTTTATTTAAAAATTAATTAAAAAGATAGAATTAAATTCCTTAGTTTATCTATCTTTTATTATTTATATTATTTTAAAATATATTCTCATTCTCCATGATAATTGATATTTTTTTAAAATGGTTTTTCTTTCTTTATGATGCTGAAAAGACAGTTTATCTCTATTTTTTTAAAAGAACGAAAAGAAAAATCTGATAACAACAGCATTTATAATTTTATTTTTATTTTTCAGAGTTTTATAGTTTCATAATCTTAAATATTCTACAATATTATCAAATAAAAATTCATCTAGCAACTATTTCTTTACATTGCTTTTTCATTTTTTGGGAGAAATATTAAAAAGCACACAAACAACACAGATAAAACACAAATAACATATACAAAGCCATAGGCACAAATAAGAAAAAAACAGAAAAAATAAAAATTTGAATAAGGTGAGTCTTGTTGAAAACATTACCATAATAAAGAACAATTTTCTATTTGCTTAAGTTCTATTTTTGTATGAGCTTTTACTTTTTTCATGAAATTTGTCTTTTTTTTATTAAATTCAATACTAATATATATTTCTTAACTTCTTTTTTAGGAAGAAAACCAAGAAAATATTTGCCAGAAACAACCAGAACCAAATGTAACATTTTTTGATTTATTTCGTACACCTCAATTAAGAAAAATTTCTCTGTTGCAAGCAATTATGTGGTTTGTAAAAGTTTATTTCCAAAATTCTTTTAGTTTTTGAAACTATGAAATAAGATTTATATATCATTAAATAAAATTGCCATATTTACTTGCAAATACTTCTTGTAACTTGAAAAGGGAAATTAAGGAAAAAAGAAAATTTGCATATTCAGTATTATCCATTCAAACTTTTGTAAAAAATGTCATATATTAACAGACCTTAATGAAAAGTGTAGTTGCCAATAAATTATTGATTCAAAAATTGTGAATACATCTGTTAGCTTGTTTACTTCAAAGTACATATATTGAATCATTAGATAACTCATTCAAAATAATTTATAGCATATAAACAAACCCTAAAACTGATTCTAAATATATTAAATAGCAGAAATAATACTTATTTCAGAAAGAATCTGTTTGACAAGTTATAGTTATACAGCCAAATCAGTCAAACATTTGCTAGCTCACATCAAAATTGTCACATTATTGGATGTTTTATTATTGAACTTACATGCACTCATGGACCCAGATGCATGCGAGTTGCATTGAACAATCACAGGCTCACTGTCTGCACTATGCCACAAGTGAATGTAAATATCATAGATCAAGAACTGTTTGTATTGATTTTAATCAGAATCTTATTTATCATATTTTGAAATAGCATATTATGAAGTTAATAATGAAGTTTTTTACTAAGAATTGACTAATGACTAAATTATTTCACTTTCTATTTCTTTAATGCACTTCTAAGCTCTTCTTAAATTTTATATTAATCAATTGGTTACTATGAGATTTTAGAAGAAATTATTAAAGGAATGGAAAGTGAAATAATTTAGTGATTAGTCAAACTTAGTAAAACTTCATTAATAACTTAATCATGTGTTGTTATAAAACATAAAACAAATATTACAATAAAAAAATGGGAAGATTTTGAAATGTATGTGAAATTGTCTATCTGATTCTCCACTAATAATTTTTGAACTAATCAATAGATTTTCTTGGAATTCAACTTTTTTGGAAATCAACTTTGATAGCAGATTTATAGGCAAATCTATCAAAGTTGATCTCAATGCCACATGTTTTAATTATATGACTAGACAATCATTTAAAAAATGGTAGACATTCAAACTTCTGAGATATTCTCCTTATATATTTTTTGAACTAATCAATGAATTTTTGTGAAATTTAACAAAATAGTTTGATTGTAGGTGACAACTATGATGATGCATTATTTAACCATGTAGCTTAAAAAATGAGATATTCAAGCTTCTGAAGTTTCTGTTTAATAACTTTTGAACTATTTCATTGATATTTATGAAATTCATTAGATTTGTTTGACCATTAAAATTGATTTTTTTAATGGAGAAAATGAGAATCTGAGTCTAAGACATGTATTATAATAAAATTATTAATAGCACTACAGCAGGTTTTAAAATCCAAGCCAATTTAATAATTTAAACAAAAATAAAAGTATTTTTGGCTCTATTACAAAGCCTTCTACAGTTATATAATATCTTAAAATAAAATTTTTAAGTGAAATTTAAACTGAGAAATTCTTCACTCTAAAAATTATCATTCAAAAATTTGAAAGTTTGCAAAGTCTCTAACATTAGTATTTTATCAATTTTGTCATTTTCTATATAAATTATGAGAATTCAAACATGAATACAATAATTTTAAGTAGTTAAATACATTTTTAATTATTAATATAGAATTATTTAACAGCTTTTAAGGTTTAACAAAATTATTTTTTTTATCAACTATTTATATTATTGGTGGTCTCATAGCCATAAAGTTTGTAAATATTTTATACTTATATTATGAATTTGTTAGAAAATTTTCATACAAAATGATTTTTAACTTGTCCATATTTAATAAACAATAATCATTCCAATGTTATAAAAATACTTCATTATACATTAAAAACCATAAACAGTCCAATTTTATACTTTCTTTCTCTTTTGTTGATTATCCATTTCTATGCCAGACCAACTATACACAGATCTATTTTATTTATAACATTTACTCCTTTTTCTTGTTTTTGATAAATTGTTAAATTCTCCATTTCTTTACCTGTTTTGGAGTCTTCAGTCATTTTTATCATTTTCACTTCTTGCCAGTTGATTTCAACTTTGCTTGCAGAGTTTTGTGACAAGGTTGCTTTTTATGTATTTAACCAGATATCATTAGTATGTTCCAAGATTCTTTTCTCAAAGGCTTTAGAAGTATAACCTACTTACATCCCTTCCATCTGGGAATCTTTATTCTCTAATGGTACATTGATTATTTTGTATGTGTGCCAATCAAGATTAAGGCTTTCTTATACCAAACTTCATTGAATACTTGGGAAGAAAATGGTAAATAGACAAAAAGGGCTCAATGACTCATACCTACTTTCCAACAATAAGAGAGAGATTAAAGGTTAGAGACATTGAACTGACACATGAATTAACTAAATTCTTAACAAACCTAAGCAGATTAAATAACTACCTTCACTCTTTTAAGATTATTGACAGTGATAAGTGTAAATGCAAATCTGGACAACCAGATAACATTGAACACTTAATTTATGACTTCCCACTCTTCCTTTGTGACCCAATTAAAAATCATCTACAGGAAAATAGCATAACCTGGCCATGTCCACTAAATCTCATGGTCTATGATACAACAACATTCAGCATATTCAAAGACTACTGTGAGAAGTTCCTTATATTATGGACCTGCAGTGCCATCTTAAGCACCAATGTTTTCATTGTGTATAACTAGTTTTAAGTGTAGTTTTAGATCCTTCTAGCTTTATATTCAGTCTTATATTATTAATTCATTCAACCCTGGCTCCAGCATCAGTACTGCTAACATCAACCAATTATAATAATTATTATTGTTACATATCCCAGACCTTACACAGTTCATATCTATCAACAGTCTACAGACATTGGCTTTTGTACACACATTGAGTAATCAACATATCTTTTTTCTTTCAGAACCTCTTAGTGCTATAAGGTGAAAAGAGGCTCTAGCATCAATCTGATTTTATATATATATTTCTATATATATATGTAACTTCTTTTTATTTATAATTTTTTTGTATTGTTTTGTAATTTGTAAACAAATTGGGTATCCAATTATAAAGTTGTTTTGCTTTCCCATAATTGTAATTATTCAAATATTCTATCTTCTCTTCCTTAGTAAAGGTTATAAGATACACTATGAATGTCAAATTTTTCTGCTGATAACAGTTTAGTGACCAGTCGCTTTCGTCATTTCTGATTTTATATATATATATATATATATATATATATATATATACACACACATTGTACCATTTTTTTTATACTTCTGGTTTTTTGCATTTGGCTACTGGGTCTTTATTCCTGATGATGATAAATAATATATTTCTCTTATTAAAGGTTAGATTAATCCTTGCTTTCTTCTCTGTCTCTTTTTAAATGTATCAATGGTATATGTATGTCTACTATTTGATAATATTTTCCCCTCTGTTGTTAGTCATTCCTCACTATATTTAAACTTTTGTCCATCTGTTTATTTATTTGTTTTTTAATCTCATAATAGTCCTATGTGAAAAACCCCTTTTTCTACCTGCTCCAATAACAATTCTGTTTTTTTTTTTTTTTTAATTTGTATGTCACTACGGTGTGTTTCTACTCTTCTCATAAGAGCTCTTAAAGCAACTAATTTGTATTGTCTTGATTCTTCTGAGGAGTTATCAGTGAATAATGGAAGATAGGTTTCTTTTCTATACATTTTTATCATATTCCCCTTGTACAATCTTAATGAGAACATCCAAAATTTTGCTGTCAACTGAGGTTAGACTAACAAATAATTCAATCTTGGATTCTTTATCAGATTGATCATATATTTAATTGTACATAATTAATTATTCAAAAATAGAGAACATGTTCAGAAAGGAAGCAATTATTTTTTCTAGAATTATTTCTCTCTGTTCATTTTTTAAATAAAATAATAAATAAATATATATATATATATTATATATTTTTTAAAAATTATACATATACAATGAAAAAATTCTTGATTATATCAGGGGTATCAAATTCATTTCTTATGGATGGCCACTAGGGACAATACAATATTGAAAGGGTTGCATTAAAGGATAAAGAAATGTTGAGAAGGCTTCATCTAAACATTCAGATCAGTTGTATTCCTAATTGTTTGCACTTTAAAGCAATAGCTCTGTTTTATAGAATAATAAAATTAAAAAAAAATTCTCATAAACATTCTATACTTGCTATATGCAAAATAAAAAATTAAATTTATTTAATTTCTTATTTGAATTAATAATATTTTCCTGTATTATTCTCTTTATGAATTATGACAGTAATTAAATTATATAAAATGCATGATTGTTAAAAATGTTTATGCCATAGATTGGGCCATACTGAAGAATGCTGGGAGCTGCATGCAGCATTTTTGACATTTCTGATTTAATTAATGCAATAGTATTAATAGTATTACTTTTTCCAGAAATAAACATTTAAAATAACATCATATGGATAGTATTAGTTCTTTAAAAGTTGAAATTTTATAAAGATGACAAAAATAAGTACAATAAAAAGTATAACTATATCATTAGGTATATAGTATATAAAGTACAACAATAAGGGTTGGTTCCACCAACATCGTATAACACTACTGTCAGTAAACGACATTTGTCAGTGTAACAACGATCAGTAACAACAGATCATTCCACCATGACTTTTGTTAGCGATGTTTACTGACAGCGAAGAGCTGACACTACGATTGTTATTCATGTTCCCGGTAAAATGCCTTTGGTCAAATTAAAGCATGTGGTAAGAAATGATGCTATAATAACATGTGACAAACGAAGATGGCTATTGTTGAAAGTAAACAACTTTGTTAATCTGACAATACAAAATAATTTTAGATGGTGAATTTTCCGAGATATATGATTTGTTACTAAAGGTAAGATTGCTATATTTATTATAAATATTTTCCCAAATATTGTTGAAAAATGAAAATATATGATTCATTAGTAAAGATTTATCTGGAAAGTAACTGTATATCTTGGAAAATGCACAGTTCCTTTGAAAAATTAATTCATAATCTACTATCTATACTATTTTTAAGAAGCCAGTATGAAGCTATTATTCATGCATATAGTATTAACAACTTATTTCAAAATGATTAATCACTTCGCGTGAATAATTATAATCTGGTAATTTGAAAAGCAAATAAAATTCACTATTATTAAATTCAGATATTCAAATTTGTCTTTATTTTTGTAGTCTATTATTATTATTAGCATAACTTAACAGATATATTGGACTAAAGTAGGTTTTGCTGTGTTTAAGTACTCTGACATCGGTCTTAACAGTGGTCGAGACCAATGTTACATCACAATGATGGAACTGACCATGAGTCAAGAGCATTTCCAATATTAAAGCTTGTTGTCATAAAATGTTAATTTATTTTATATAATGTTCCTAATGATTAATAATGATGGATTATTTTCCAAAAGTGCAATACAGGAATACCTCAATTATTGCGTTTAATGTTGCCACGAAAAATACCGCAATAATATGGAACCGGGCCCAAGAGTTTTACCAGAATAACAATTACTACAATAGATGGAAATTGGATAGACCATATCATTCATCATCATCTGATAGTTATCAATTTGAGTGAGGAAAATTAAATTTTATTGATTTCTATCTTCACTTAATTTGTAAATATTCTATAAAAACTGAAAATGTTGCACTTGCAAAAGATTTTAAATAAAATATAAAAATTGTTATTTATTTATCAAATTATGCATTTTCACTCCTTATGTAATTTCTTGCAATTTAAATTAAATAATAATTAACATTTAAAAACTTTAGATTATATTATTCTGAAAAAATATTTTGAATTTATATTCTGAGAATATAATTTTGTAAGTTTAAAAGAATTTTATTATTCTTTTGAACTTACAAAAGAATGTTATAATTTATTTTTATTAAATTAAATTAAAAATTCAAAGTAATAAATACTTTAGAAATAAGAAATATGAATAATAATAAATAAATATTCATAGTCTTATAAATATTAATCAATTTATTATTTGAAGATTGTTCATTATAATAAATTAAGAATTCGAAGAATAGCAAATTATAAAAAAAATTGTTTTTCAACTTCACCAAAGTTCTAGGCTTTGCCCATTAAATAATATGTTATGTATTATACAGTTTCATATTTTTATTATATGCAAATCTGAAAATACTTAAAATAAACAAACTTTTGAGTGTTTAATGTGTATTTTTTATCTTACAATTAAAAACAAATTTTATATGAAAAAATCATATCAAAATAAGGTTTTTAAACTTAGAAATTTTCACTTCTATATTCACAGGACAAAAAACAAAACATTATACAATTATCTAAACTATAATGATGATAATTTCAATACTGAATTTTTATAACTTGTAAAGAGCATAATAAAAAATAAAATTGTCTTCTGTGTTTTATAAAATGGAAAGTGAAAGAAGAATAAGGATTGCATTACTCATGTCAAGTACATCATAGAAATTCTCCCTTCTGTGAAATATTCCTGACCCCTATTTCTACCACGGTAAGAACGGTCTACTTCATTAGAAGCTACTGTGCGGAGATTTTCCAGACTTTACAATCGAAACTACTTCCTCTAATACAGCCACTACCGTAGATATCAAAACCTTTGTCATGGACTGTACCTCAGATATACTTTTAAAAATGGGTTAAAAAGCTGGATAGCCATCTGCTCTTGTCACAATTATTTGCAATTTCTTAACCAATTGTACTCTGAGTTTAAAAGGAACCCGACTGTTTTTGGGATGATTAGAAATGATAAAGACCGATATGAGGATAAGGACAGGAGTGGGGTATATGAAATTCCTTTAACGAATCACTCATTGGGTAGGGAAGAGTTTTATATAGGATATATGGAGAGAAACTGAGAAGCGAGGATAAAAGAACATAAAACAAACCTCAAGTACAGTAAACTCTCCACTGCACAAAGCCAGAGATTGCTGCTGCACGATGTTGAAGTGCAGTGGGGAAGAGTGAGAATTATTTGTTCAGATGAGAACTGGGACAAGAATATGATTGAGGCATTGGAAATCCTCAAGAAGAAAAAGAAATGATATGTGATAAATTTTACAGAGCCGGAAACGATCCCTAGTTCATGGAGATGATTGTTTAAAGTCAGCAAAGCAGAGTAAAGGATACGCTATGGTGGGTTTTCGATACTCCCGTAAGGAACGCTGCTTGTTGTGACAATTTTTACCCTTTTTCTTCATAATTTTTATTACATATGATCCATTCAAGCACTATAAGCAGTCTAGGATAAATCAGCTTTTATTACAGTTCCTATGCACGTACAAACGTTTTCGGTGCCAATTCGCACCCTCCTCAGGTACACTCACTTAGATTAACAAGACTATTTAAAATATCAAGTTCAAAAGTATATAATGGAAAATAAAAATTATATTTTGGCACAATGTGAACCAGGAGAGTTACAGCGTTGTTATTGTTTGAGCAATTTCTAATTTAAGTACAGGTAGGCCTCGATTAGTGCGAATTCGAATAATGCGATATTCGATTAGTGCGACTTATAAAAATGATACAGTTTTTCAGTTAGTGCGAGCAAATGTTCGATTAATGCAAATTGTAAGCATAGATTAATTTTACTAACAAATGTCCGTCCCCTTTTATGATGTCAATTAACAAATTAATGTTAATTTTCGGTTAGTAAAACCGGACGAGGAGCAGTCCAAGAACAGTCACTTGGCTTTGAAGGGGTGAAACATCAGAAAGATGGGCTTTTTGCCGTTA
>AYEL01042204.1:0-20673 GCA_000484575.1 Olivierus martensii
ATCACGTGACTTAAAATGGCTAAATTTTAACGACATCAAAAGAAAAATTTTCTTTATAGTATCCACTACACATTACATATATTAATTTTTAGTATGATGATATTATTACGATTAATAACACTTCAAAAAGTGACTGTATAATTTTTGATGAAAATTTCAACACTAGCTGGAAACTTTTCGATTTCTCATGCGAGTAATTGATAATCTGATAATAGTCACCTTCTATATTTTTGGTGGGCTTATAAAAGGTTATAATAAACCATCTTTTATCGCCACCTGTTTAAATATTAAAGAATTAGAGAAAAATAAGCATCTTCCCCCGATCCACTCTATAGTTAATACTTCGAATAGTGCGAGAAATTCGTGGAACCCATTATTCGCACTAATCGAGGCCTACCTATATATATATATACAGGTAGATTTTTTTATAAAAAATCATTTTTTTATAAAAAAATAATAATAAATATGATGAAATCTGTAAATTAAAAAAAAAGAAAAATGAGTATCATATACATATAAATATATATTTGAAAAAATATAATTTAACTTGCTTTTAACATTTGCGGAGTCTTATAAATAAAAAAACCTTAAATAAATATAAAAATATTAATTTAGTATTATTCCCTGCTGAAAGTCTCCCCAATCAAGCTGCCCAGTAGGAATGAGTTAGGCAAAGGGTCTAAATTCAGGCATAAGTTTTTTCTTAATTCAATAAAAATTAATATGTCTGTCATTTAATAAATATTATTATTATTATTATTATTTGCAAATAAAAATCTTTACCCTAAGTTCTAGCTCTATCCATTTCTGATGTTATATATCAATTATAAAACATTGTTCCACAGGTAAAACGACAATTACGTATTCTACACTCTTCTTTTTTTTTGCTGTTTTTTAAAAAAAGGTTTCTGATTTAGGCAATCGAATTAGATAAAATATTTAAATAACGAACGCAGATGTTATACAAAATCATATTTGATAGAAAATACTCGGCTAATGCCAGACGTTGATACGTTAAAAAGTTTAACATCATAGCTTATGCTTAAGAATTACAAAAAATTTTACCTTAAAATCTTGGACAGGACAATAAATAAATTTGTGTGCATTTGTTGCATATATATGCTGTTAATATTTATAGTATTTTAAAGATGAGTAGCATGAACTACAAATTTTTAGCACAAATTTGAACTATCAAATTTTACTAAATAACAGGAAAGTAGAAATTCTGAAAGATACTGATAAGATGAATCCTCTCTCTTAAAAGGAAAGAATTTATAAAATAAGCTTACTTAATAAATATCTAGTATTTTCAACAAACTGTATTAATTTTTAAGATAGAAAAATATATAAAAAAATACATTCGTTTACTTCCTCCAAGTTCGATAATCATCTGATGTAATTATAATGTTTGAAAAATTCCTACTGTAAAAATATTTCAGCATGTAAGTATTTAAAATACTAGAGATTTATTAAGTAAATCGTGAATAAATCAAAATCTGAAAGATCTTATCAGAGTCAAAGTATTTTTCAGAATTTCTAACTACTTTCCTGTTATTTAGTAAAATTTGATAGCTCTTGCTATCTGCTAAAAATTTGTGGTACCTGCTATTCATCTTTAAAATGTTATAAATGTTAGCAGCATATATCTGCAACATAAAACAAATTTTCTTATTGCCCTATCCAATAAGAATTTGCAATTTTAAGATAGGATTTTATAATTCTTAAGTGTAAACTATGATGTTAAACTTTTTAAACTATCAACATTCGGCATTAGCACAGAATTTTCTGTCAAATATGATTTTGTAGGCCTATAACGTTTGCGTTCGTTGTTTAAATATTTTATCTATTTTGATTGCCTAAATCAGAAATCTGTTTTAAAAACTGCAAAAAAAAAAAATGATTGAAGAGTATGTAACTGTTGTTTTACCTATGGAAGAATGGACTAATGTAATTATATAAATTACACGAATAGTTTTTTAAAACTGCAAAAAAAAGATGATTGAAGAGTACGTAACTGTTGTTTTACCTATGGAAGAATGGACTAATGTAATTATATAAATTACACGAATAGAACTTAAGATAAAGATTTTTATTTGCAAATAATATTAATAATAATTTTAATTGCAAATAATATTAATAATAATAAATGACAAACAAATTATATTTTATAGAATTAAGAGAAAAACTTGTCTAAATTTAGATCTATAAGATCTCCTAGTTCATCCTCATTGGAGAGCTTAACTGGGGAACTTTTCGGCACGGAATGATCCCATAAAGATATGTTTAATTAAAATTAATATAGATATTAATTTAATATTTTGATGTTTATTTATGAATGTATTTTTTATTTATAGTATATCACTCCACAAATATTAAAAGCAAGTTAAATTATACTTTTTTTTAATGCATATTTATATATGCATGATACTCGTTTTTCTTTTTTTATTTACAGATTTCATTATATTTTTATGAAAAAGTAAATTTTCCTTGTAATTTTTTATGTAAATAAAATTATTTATTTATTTATATCCAAAATTACAGCATTATTTATTGGATTAAAAGCATCCATGGAATATATTTTAAAACAGTACTGTATAAATTTCGCAAAGAATTTATCATTCGGATTTCATTTTTTTCTTCCTTTAAAAGTTTGATTTCGGTTTATGCTATAGAGAATATATATATACAATATGCAATGCACCCTATACTGAACTCTTAGATGAAATTAAATATAACTATTAATAAAATAACCACTTATCCTGAATAAAACGAAAATATTCCTTTAAGAATTATTTTATCACTGTACCAGAATGCCGATGTCTATCAGCAGGTGTATTTCAAAATTTCCGATAATTAATAATAAGAATATATATATATATATATATACAGGGTGATTTTTAAGTTAATACTTGTTTTAACTGTGTACAGAACTCATTAAAACAAACAACTTTTCCAAAGAACTTTATTTAATTAAGTCAAAAATAAGAGAGATACTGCCTTTACAAATTTGTAAAATTCTACGTCCAGACCTGTACAAAATAATAAGTTACATGGAATTCATGTGCGTAATAGATTACATTAGAGAAATTGCTTGAAGATCTCACCGTTGTGATATAGACAAAATTGTGCGCGACATAATCAGCCTCTTAACTAGGGCGTGGCAAAAACGGCATTCGTCATAGGCGCAGCTTGATTAGGGACGCAAATTTTTTAATTGATTTCCATTATTTGGGATCAAATGACTTTTTTCGATAAACGTTCGCAGACATAGCGTAATGTTTTTCTTTCAATTTTATTTCTTAGAAGAGGTAATTCATGGGTAAGAACGGCCAAGTTGTACCCCAAACAAAGGCGCCAGATCAAGAAGGGGCGCTATTTTTATTGATAAAGTAAAAGTTTACAATGACCCATAGGATTTCTGCCTCTTCAGTGAAAATTCATGGTAAGGCCTAAAGAAAAGTAATAAAAGGGGATTTATACAAATCTATTTGCTCATTCATAAGAATTTTACTTTCATTCACTGCTTTCTGAATTTTAGACAATTATAAACCAAATTTTAATCCCTTTTACAAATATATAAAAAAATAAATTTTAAATTGTCGGCGTTTAAATTTTAAATTGTCTATGCTTATAATGTGGTTGCTGTTCCAGCTAATGAGGGTAAATCCCAATGATGAACAAATAGATATTCATTGTTATCTTTAAATGAAAAACATAGGGGCGCAAGTTTGACCCTTGCCACAGGCGCTGCGTACCCTACTTACGACATTGGACGTAACTAAGATTCTGTGACGGTGCGTAATGAAGAAATAGGTTTGCCTTTTATTGTTGCAGCAGCTTGCTCAATGCACGCAATCGGGTCCTCCTGTGCATCTACCTTTATGAAATACCAACCTTTTCATGAAATACCAACCTTACATGAAATACCAACCTTTTCATGTAACCTCACAAAAAATAGTCACAGGGATTAAGGTTCGGAGGTAGAATTTTATAAATTTGTAAAGGCCGTATCTCTCTTATTTTTGACTTAATTAAATAAAGTTCTTTGGAAAAGTTGTTTGTTTTAATGAGTTCTGTACACAGTTAAAAAAGTATCAACTTAAAAATCACCCTGTATATAAATTAGAAACCGCTCAAACAATAGTAACGCTGTAACTCTTCTGACTCACACTTGCCAAAATATAATTTTTATTTTCCATTTTACATGTTTCAACTTGGTACATTGTTAGACATATTCTCTAACTTCTGAATAAATTTTCAAACAACGAAATATAAATTTCCTTACATTTTATAACAACTGTATTTCCAAATAATCGCATTAAAATATTTATTCTTTAAGCATATTTATTTTATATTAGAATAAAATGGTCTATCGGAGCATAGAAATACTAATATTAAAACCGTATATATATTTAATAATTGAAATCATAATGCAAAGAAATATTCGCGAAAGTGTCTAACAAAACTGTAGAAACTGCGATTAGAATAAAACATCTAGCTACATATTTTCAAATAAAGTAATTGCCTATTAATAAAAGGTGAGAATGAACTACGTAGATATATTAAAGTTAGTAAATATGAAAAGTTATCATTCATAATTTACATACTGCCTAAATTGTACAAATTTTTTAATAAAATAATCATTGAAAACTTTATTACGATCTAAACTGTTTTGAAGTTTCATTCCCTTGTAAAAAACAAAACAGCAGTATTCAAAAATAGACGATTTGGCGTTTTTGGTATACTATATATTATTCTAACGATTTTTAGAGAAAACATTTCTATTTAATTTAGATGATGAAAATATGGGCTATTTTTATAGAAAGACATGCAACCTATTGCTCAAATTATATCTGAATTAATCATACTCCCTAGATTAGTAGAGGCTAATTTTATAAATAACTGAAGAAATAATATTGAATATATAGTAAAAAAAACTTATGATAATACTGAAGAAAGACATTTTTTCTTGTACGGGCATTCATTCTCCAACTCCTAAATTTTCCTTGAGGTTTCTGCCCTTTTTCTATTTTTCCCCTCTCGCAGTGACATTTCTATACTTCAGATAAGAAAATGATTTGTTTTCACATAAAAATATGTTCGCATTTTCATAATCGTACCTCTATATTGTCATTTTTTCATCAAAAACAGCAGTCGCTTCTATAGCCTACCTGCCGTTTCCATCCAGTTGCTACACTTCGAGATAAATATCCTCTGGAATATATTTTCATCTCTATTGCTAGAATATACTACTTACAAAGAAAGAAAGTACAGTATTTATGATTTTTTAAATTATTTGTAAAATTATTCGAATTTGATCGATTAATAAAGAAACTTGATTAACCGATTAATTTATTAATCAATCCCATCACTAATAATAATTAAGCACATAATAACTAATATTAATATTGTTCTCCTTTACCCTCTTTTATAAACAGAATTAAAATATCCTGTTAATTAATATTGTAAAGTTAATTATAATTATTCATACTTACAATAAATTGTAGCAATTTGCGGAGAACTGATTTGGATGGTTAGCGAAGATTTTAATCCTGGCATCTTAAAATTAGGTATGCAGTATGAAATATTAATCTAAAACTCGTTGAATCAGTATATGACACAAATAATTACTACCGGAATAAAATTATTTATAAATATTTTTATATTTTTAATAAGATATTTAGAATTATATCAAAGTATTGTGCGTTCATGAGAAAATAATTTGAATTTTGTTACTTTAAAAATATCGAGACATATTTTTATTGCGTTATTTTATAACAAATATTATTAAAATATATTAAGGAAATTTCTGTTTATTTTTATAACTTAAGAGTTGCATATTTTCATTTTTTCATAGAGGATATGTCTATTATCGTAATTCGATAGCACAGATGCTCCATTATAAGAGCAGGAAAACATTTCCTGCTTGACCATATATCAAATTGACCTTCGAAACAAAACTTCAACTGATGTCGATCTTCTAATAGATATTGAGTAAAGTTTATGGAAGTAAATATTAAAGGACGTCACGTAACTCGTTGCACAATCGCGTGGCCGCCTTGAGATAACAACCAGCTAATGGAAATTCCTGTTTGTTAAAATTACTCCTGGCATTTCTAACTTAGCACTTTCCAGACAACGTTAAATTATTTCGGAACTTTCCAACTTAGCTAATAAATGAACAATTTAGTAATATGTCACCTTTAAACTATTCATAAACATCGTTCTTAATTAATTGCACTTTATAAATTTTTTCCAAGAAAGTTTCTTTAATTAATTCTTGAGAGTTTTTCTTTTTTATTTATGTGACGATCAATATTTAATCGTTTCGTATTGATTTAAGGTAAACCAAGCTTAACAGAAAAATATTCCGCGAATATTAACTTACCTGGAAAGATCCTGTGAATTTCGGATTTTCATTTATGTCGTTAGCAGGTTGAGCCGGTTCCACAACAATCATAAATCCTGTAAACTTTTGTACACTGTATTGGGTTCGATAGCCTTGAAGACTGACTATAAGGAAACAATTATCAAAATTATGCTTAAATGTCTCAAAAATGTTAAAATACTTTTAATTATAATTAATTAATATTTATTAAATTTTAATATTTTCTATTCTAATTATTCGAATAGATTCACTAAACTACCAAATAGCAGGGAAGAAATTATATTAAGAATTTTTGATATTTAAAAGCTGTACCTCACTAGAATTATTTATATATTGATTTAAAAAGCATAAAAGATGAATCCATATTCATTTTAATGCACTAAAAATAAGAAATTTTTACTTATAATTCAATAAACAAGTCAATGAGAACTTATAAATGAGGGCTGACTGATATTCACCAGCTTGTATTTGTGAAGTTCTTGTTAAACTGTGATTTCTTGCAAATTTTTATCAATGCTTCATTTAGCTTTCAAGCTCAGAATAAATAAATTATATTTGTATCCTTTAAAATCGATTCTATACGTTAATATTAATAAAAATATTTTGATCATTTTGTCTGAATCTAAAATATTCCCTCAGATTTTGTCAATAAATAGGTTTTGTGATATTTGCCGAACTTATTTAAATCCGGAAGGAGAAAATTTATCCAATAAATGATTTATAGAATTGAAGTCTTGGGTGAATTTATTCTTGAATTAGAGATGAATCGATTCCATTTCCCTTTCCTAGAGTTTGCTAGATAAGGTTTACAATTAATCCCTATACGAAAACTTTTATGCAAAATGAATGATATTCATAAGCAGAATTAATATTTTATAATATTGAATAGAAAACAAATCTTCATTTATTCTATCAATCAAATTTTATTTTGCATTTTAATCTAGTAATTATAAAAATTGGAAGTTATTTGACGATCCAAGTTTGATTTATCTATACTTATAATATCATAATATTATAATGCTTTTCTGATAAAAAATTCAATATTTTAATTCATTTTTAAGTTATATTTTTATAATAAGCTTTAAATAGTTTTCTGTTGAAACTATAAATAAAATTATTGCACTGTTCGAATGAAAAACACTTTGTTTAGCCGAATATTACATGGCATTTGAATTTATCTTGATAAACTGAGACATGCAAATAATTTGAATAATGATGATCTGATAAAATTAATAGCAGCATGCAAAAACGGCATTCAAAAGAATAAATTTCAAATAAATTCCCAAGGGAGTTACGAAAATATATTGTTTTACTACTCAAAAACTTGAAATATTGAGAACGAAAATAAAATCACTAAGATTTGTACGAAAAATCAACGTAATGTAAATTAAAAGTAAGTTTTTTGAATAAAATAAGGAGTGATGATCCATGTCGGATTCCCCATAACGGTTAGATTTTGTAAAGATGAAAATTTATTAAGGAATCTACAAAAGTTAAATATGCAAAAATTATTAATTTTTTTATTCATTGGAATTTTGACGTTTTCCTTGGAAATAATTTTAAGAATGGTAAAAAAATGTGAATCCCTTAAATCCGGATTTAAAAAAACTTTATTTTTTATCTATTTTTTTTTTCATTGCATTTTATCTTTAATAATAGAGATTTTCTCCCTGAATGATTAAGATGTTTGAATTTGAATTTTTTAAAATTGGATTTATTCAACAAAATGGACTTTCAGAAAAAGAAATATTCTTTTTTTTACTTTATTTCTGAAAATGTTAAATCTGTTTCTAATACCATTTCCTATGTAGATTTCCACAGTTGCGAAGATTTTCATTTTTCACGGATAAATAATTCTAAAATCGAAAAAAAATATTTATCCAAAGATTATATGCTAATACCGTATTATATCAGAGAAATAAAATTGATTTTTTTTTACTTACAGTATTTGTTTTCTTTCTATATTTTAATTTGAAAATAAAAAAAATTAAGTCAAAAATAATTTAATTTAAAAAAATCTGAATTTTTAAAATATTCAAAAAAACAAAGATATTAATGAAAATAAATAAATTTTCAAAAAAAAATCTTTCCTAACAAAATCAGAAATTCCATTAACGGAGAAAGCATATGAAACAGAAAGAAGTTTTGAAGTTTAATATTAAGCAACACTTTATTCTACTCCGATGAACAAAAAACAGGAATTAAATTTGGATGAACTGTAAAAAACAAGAAAGATTTACTTTCACAATATCTTTCGACTTTTATTGCATGCTCATGCGGTTTCTGATGACTTACAAAGACGTGTATTTATCGTCAAGATAAACGATTTTGTCAGAAAGAAGATATTTATAACCAAGAAAAACATCAATCCCAACTATAAAAGGAAACAAAAATACTGTAATATATTTTGTTTACATCTTTTATTTAAGAATGATTTTATACTTGTTTCCCGCATTCAACTTCGTGTTCTGAAAATTTT
Source organism: Olivierus martensii (assembly GCA_000484575.1). Lineage (NCBI taxonomy): Eukaryota > Metazoa > Arthropoda > Arachnida > Scorpiones > Buthidae > Olivierus > Olivierus martensii. The sequence goes on from AYEL01042204.1 coordinate 8,868, forward strand.
TCAGAGAGATTTGTTTTATATGTTTAATATAGTTTAAGTGTGAAAAACGTGAATATTTTTTAGTTCTTTGATAAAAAAACGAATATCAGTTTGGTTTTATTTTTACAAAGTCTTCATTTTTGATGTTTTGCTATATTTAGCATTCGTTTTTGCCTAAAAATTTGTATTTTTATGAGTGCCATACAACTTAAATTTTGTCTTTAATATTAAGATCTAAAATAAAATGAGCTTCCTCTTAAGATACAATATTATAATTAAAGCATAAAATAAAATCGTGATTATATTGATTTATTAAAAATTAAAAATAATTTTTTATCAATTAAAACAAAAATAAAATCGCGAACAAACTATAATGTTTAATCGGTATCAGACAAATTTAATTAATTTATTTTTTATTATTATTAGTATACTGCTCATTACATATTTAAATTTCGGATGAAATTGTTCTAACTGTAAGGATAAATATATATTTTTTTGTATTTATATACTAAATTTTAATAAAAACTTTAAACTGCATGAAAAAAATGTTTTATATCTAAATTTTGCATTTGCATCCTCGCAGGGGTTAAGCGATTAAATTCGGAAGAATTAAAGTAAATTTTTTAAAAAATAAATATATATTTAAATTCTTACATAATTTAAATACTGAATATTGATATCCTTAGATGCCGCGATGAATTTTTAACTATTGACATGCATTGACACAATAACAACAAAATGTAAGAAAAACAAAAATAAAAAAATCTCATATAAAAATAATTCTATATGCACAAAACCGAGTTAGCATTATTTTAAAATTATTTTTTTCGAAATAAGTATATAAATATAATCATTATTTATTAGTTCTAGTTGATTAAAATTTAAATTCGATATATTTTCGGAAATTTGTGTTTTTATCTAGCACTCGTAGTAGAGTGATGTTTACATGATTTAAGTGGCAAAAATAAATATTAAAATTTTATTCAATTGCAAAAATGTCATTAAGTTAAAGAAACCTGAAGCAGAAGGAAATAATATTTTAGTAGGAAAACAATTCTTGAAAATATTTCGATGCAATCATGTAAAAATAAAATCGACTACTCAGATAATCACTTAAATGGAAAATGCTCTGGATGGAAAAAAAAGAATGGAAATAAGATTATTTGAATAAACAACATAAAAACTCTGCAAAAAAAAAAAAAAAAAAAAAAAACCCTAAATTAACAACATAAAAACTCTGAAAAAAAAAAAAAAAAGAAATCGATAAATAATTATTATATTGTATAAGTCTGAAACATAAAATAAAATTATGACAAATGTAAAAAAAAAACTGATTCTTATTTTTTATGGCTTTATTTTATTTCGATAAAATATTTCTGCCGATTTGCTTTTGTTTTATTTTATATTAGAAAATAAAAAAAAACTGTAAAATTGAATTAGTAAAATAATAAATCCTAAAAAGTAAACTGAACAAATATTATCATATTACCTTATAAACATTTTAGGTAATCTAGTTATGAATTAAGTTGTTTTGCAGATGAGTTAAAGATAAAAATTGTTAAACAAATATATACAATATATAAATATTTGCTTAACAATTTATATTTTTATATATTTAGTTATTATTTATATTTATATTTTATGACATAATGCTGGTAAATTTAGATGAGTGCTTGGCAATGCTTAATTCTTCGGATTTTTTTTTTTTTTTTTTTTTTTTTTTCGGTATAATATATTATAAATTAAATTAATAAAAAAATTAATATTATATTAATATAAATTTTTTAAATTTTTTAGTGATTAATTATTTTGCAAAAAATCATCTATTTAAATGCAAGAAATGATTTTAAATTGGTTTAAATACTCGCAAATTTTTATTATATTAATACTATTTTCATAAAACATTTCTGCACAACTGGATCGAATCCTGTTACAATAAAAATTCAGAAATGTGGATATTAATTTAGAAGTTTCAATGCGATTCATTCTTTTCTTAAAAGGAAATTTAATATATATCTATAAATGGAATCTAAAGAAAAGCTTTCCTTTTTAAAAAAAAACAAAGAATACAAATTGTATTATAAGAAAATGTTCGAATCATATATAAAAAGGAAAAAAAACGCAAGAGATATTTTCGAAAATAATACTGGTTATTAGATTTTAAGAGAAGAAAAATCCGTAAGAAAAATATCGAACTTTGTTGATCGAGAAGAGGAAATAAAAAAAAGTCTTCTTTTTAAATAAAAAAATTTTGTACAATTAAATTTAAGTAATAATGAACGTCATTTCTGCTATTGTGAAATTTATTGGAACAGTATATTTTTTTATGTGAAAATTTTATGTTGTGAATCAAAACAATGAAATCGGAGAAAGTACCGTAAAAATAAAAATATTTTCGATTTGCAGAGGAAAATGTCTAGATATATCTGATATAAGTGCGATGAAAGAAAATACGTAATAAATATATATAGTATATAGAACCACTATAAAACTTTTCGCAACTAAACTGAATCGAATCGAAAAAAAGAAAACGTTTCAATAAAAATGAAAATAGCTACATTGTTCTAAGATTATATAGCAATATATATATATAATCTGTAAATTTATGAAAATATTTTACGGATATTGTAGAAAAAAATTTTTTAAACTAGCATTTTACTAAAGGAACAGAAATATTTTCTTAAATTACACTGTTTAAATACTTATAAATATTTTAAAAATAAAAAATAAAATAAGAAAGAAAATTCTAAAATTGAATTTCTATACCAGTAGGCCTACATAATGGAAAAAGAAAATTCTTTAAAAATATAATTTAAAAAAAAAAGAATGTTTATATTTAAATTCATTTTTCGAGAGAAGAAAAGATCGAAAACATATTTAATATTTTATTTTTATAGATAGCTGATTTATTAATAAATAAGTGAGAAATATTTTAAGAAATTTATAATTTTTTTAAATAAATAACAGAACTGGAATAATAAGAGAAAAAGTATTTATATATACTATAGTGAATGCTGTTTATAGAAGCATATAAAACAGATGTAATATGGCTGACAGTAATTGAAGCGTATCGAAGTCAGTAATCGTTACTGGAAAAAAAAAAGTTAATACCAAGGGATTGATAACAAGAATGCTGTTTACTGTTTGAGAGGATAATACTTTGGATCGATTTCGATTACATTTTGAAGAAAAAGAAAGAAAAACTTTATAAATTCTCGAAGTGCATTTAACGGTTGAATTTATTCCATTATTTTCAGTAGGATATAAATTTCTCTAAGGAATAAAATTCTAAACATAATATATAACAACGACAACGTTTTCTTATCGTCGAAACTTTTTGTAACTAAACTATTTTTAAATTTATATTAAAAGATACTTTTTATTATTAATATTTGAATTAATTTTTACATACCGCTTCGAAATATGGGAAATAAAATTTAAGATAGGTCGAAAATCAGCATTCGCTTCAGCACAACCAAAATATCGCTTCTTATATAAAATATAAGAATATTTAACTTCGGTTTTAAGACAAAAGAATTGTCAAGAAGAAATCATGTTCATATATATTTTACAGAAAATTTTATGTTGATGTGGTTTTATATAGTAGAATAATAAATGGAATAAAATACGTTACGGTGAAGCATGAATCTGCATCCATGAATTATACATTATGATAAACAGTTATCTTAACCTGACTGAGGTATTGTTGCTCTTCCTGTGAATTATATACACAGTAATAATGAACTGAAGATGGAAATGTCACAATATCAGTTAGTATAATAGAATAATCTCTTAATTTATGAACCAAGGATAAAACCTTCCAATTAAATATTTTATTTTTTGTTTCATATCTTTTAGTGAACAAATTGATATTTATCCCTGAACGAAATTTTAATGAATGATGGTTTCACAGGGCTGTGAAAGTAAACTGCATATTAATTTTGTTATTTAACTAAATTCCCTATAATATCAATTAATCACTTTCGTTGTCTTAATTTTTTTATATAATAAACTATGATATCACTATAAAATATTACAAATTAGATATTATATATTTTGTTTATAAATATATTGGTTTATAGAGTATTCATTTTTCCAAATAATTAAACTTCATATTTATTCCAAATTTTTAAGATCTATTATTTGTTTGAAAAGGTGCAATCATGCTGGAAAAATATAAGATATTGAAAACTACAAATTTATAATCTTTAATAGCAAACAGTGATTATTAAATACTAGAAAAGTTGATTAATAAAGAACATAACATTATATACATTATATACATTATATATATACACTATTACTTACCAATGTTCCAAAACGTAATTTAAGGAATAGAGAATCTATTCATATAGAACATCATAAACTTCATAAGTCAAACGATGCCTTTGCTCTAAAAGCTTTTATTAATTATAATATTAAAGCTTAGCGCAATATTTCATTGTTTGTTTTTAATTCGTAATGCAAGTGATAGTTGTTTATGGGGCGTTTAGGGGGTAATCCGCCTGGCAAAAATTTTTTATACTAATGGATTAAGAGAAAGAGAGAGATATATATCGAAAGTCCGCCTTGAATCTTCCATAAATGTAAACCCATAAATAAATATATAAGTTTTAAAAATAATAGTAAGAAAGATTGTTAAAGAATTAGACAATAATATAAAAATGATTTTATGTTTTAATTTTTAAAAGTTTTTATGCAAATTTTTACCCACTCTGCATAATAGTGATACTATACTTTTAAAACTATTTAAATATTTATAAGGAAATTTATCAAATAAATTTTTTAATCTAATATAATTTTTTTGCGCTTATTTTTACATTTTTAAAATTTTTATCTTAATAACTGTTTACGTTAATATCGTTTATATCAATTTACAAAAATGAAGAAATATAAAAGCTGTTTCTCTATGCCAAAAATATAACTTCAGAAAATTAATTTATTTTCGATTTAAGAAGTAACAAAGCTATAATAACAACAATAAGCAAGATAATTTCTACGTAAGGAGAAGAGATTTATCTTCTTTTGTAAGTGTTATAGGTCTTAAAAAATAGCCAATTAAACGAAAATTCTTTATTTTTTACTCTCTTTCAATAGTTCGAGAAATTATATACTTGGCAAAACAGATTGATTTCGAAAAAATATAGATAAAATTATTTTAAATTTTATTAAAAATAAACAGAGTATTTATTTGAACTTAAAATAGCGTTAAGCTTACATTAAATCCATTCTTTTTATGTTTTGTGATGAATAAACTCTTTTATATGATTTTTAATAAACATGAAATGTTACAAAACTAAAAAACAAACTAATCAGTTAATACAGGGAGGAAAAAACACTTAATTTATTATTTAAAAACGAACGTTTTGTGTAACAAATTAATTAAACTATTTAATGTGGAAGCAAAGGAATTAAATAAGATTAAAATTTATATTTCTGGACATTTGTTTTCCATTAAATGCACCTTTTACTGGAATTAATTAAAAATATTTAGATAATAACAATGTTATTTCTAATTCAATATATAAAACTACTGGGTAAACATTCGAACTGGAGGATAATGAATGTTTTATATTTATATAATCGCTTTTAACTCAAGTTTCCAAGATTATTTTAGTAGCCAGCATGAAAGATACAAAACAAATATGTTTTATCACTCATAATGTCAAGATAGCAGAAGTGCTCCGTACATCACCGATCTGATGCGGAAAGCAATAAAATAGATTTTACTGTGGGAAAGATCGATGTCATCAAGATCAATTTTCTTTGTAACTGAAGAGGAAAAACCATTGTATTTTGTCATGGTTTGCAACTGATAACTTATTATTATTTTTCTTCTGATTCTTATACAGTTGACAAATTTTTTAAGTTTGGCAAACAGTATTGACATCGTCATACGATCAACAAGATTAAAGCTACACGATAAAGTAACATATATCATCACCTATAAAGCTTTGTATAAAAAAGATGACATAAAATATTTCATTATATGATGATTTAACAGATTTTTTATAATTTTTTTAAATAAAAAATAATAAAAAATTCGAGTAATGCGAGTAATTGTGTTAACTGTTTATAAATTTATCAAGGAAATACTGTATTTAAGAAAAATTATCGTAAGTTAATGCTCAAATGTTAAAATAAGTTAAATATTATTAATATATGATCAAAAAATTGCATTAAAAATAAAAATTTTAAGAATAAATAATAACTAAAAAAAGACTGTTAGCATTTAAAAAACTCCTCTTCATGATAGAAATAATGGGAACAATAGCAAAAGAAGAGTGAATTTCGTAATAGTTAATTAAATTAATAATTAATTGCATTCTTTATAAGCAATATACTTTACTGAAAAATATAAAGCAATCTCATGAATGAATAGATAAAAGAGTAAGATGAGAGTCCTTTGTTTGAGATATTTTAGCATGTATCGAATTCTAAAGCGGGTTTCATATACCTTCAATTAGCATAATGGAAGTATGGCAAACTGTTGAAACACATTCTGCATCTTCATTATACTACTTTCATCTAAAGTTGACTCATGCTAAATGCTTTTAACTTCACTTTGATTTATTTCTGTGCTATAAAAGGCGTAAAATTCTCCATGAAAATAAGATATTAAAGAATTGCAGTTTATTCAAACAGGATCGATATTTAAATGAAAAACACTCTTAAATATATTAAAATATTATCATATATAAGCAATTGTTGTTTACGGCTTGCTAGAATAAATAAATAATTAATTTTTAGCTTTTTTTACTGATAAATATTATAAAACATAATAAAAAAAGAAAAGTTATCGAATATTAAAAAGTAAATCAACATGTAAAAAAAATTATTTGTTTAAATTTATGTTTTATTCGACGATTTGAATATTTTAAATTAAAGAAAATTAACAATAATTAAGTTTAAACATCTTCGTTACGAAACCAGCCGTTTCAGATATTATAGTACGAAATATGTGAAGTAAAATAAATAAATGTGTGAAAAATGAGGAAAGTAATATTGAATCTGAAAAACTGTGTTATAATTAAATCTAAATATTAAAAAAAAACTTTAAAAGATAGCTGAAAAAACAGTCTTGTATTATGATTTTAAAGAAACGATAATATTCCAAAAAATAAGTTTTATATATTATTATAAAAAAAAAGACCATCTCGAAAAATAATCGCGAATTTCGTTGGATCTATGTAGAAACAACAACAAATTTTATATCATAATCTCATTTCCAACATTAAAATTTATGTGCTGTTTTTTTTTTGCTTAAAATTTTCACCAAAAAAAGTATAAAAATGAAGTAGCGCTTGGATGAAGAAAAATTGGTTTTAGAAAATAAACAAGATCAAGGTACTCTGCAAGAATTATTTATAAGGAAGTTCTGCAAAAAAAAAATTACCAATATTTCCTTTGAATATTGAAATTTCAATTTAAAAGTATAACAAAGAAGTAAAAGTAATGATTAATAAATTTTAATTAATTTCTGTATCAATTGACAACATCGACTAGTTTCAAATTTTTCCCATTTAAAATAATACAATGCTTTAATATATTTTTATTGAATAATTCATCATATATATTTGTATTTAGATAATAAATTATTACTTTATTAAAGAATGGAAATATATAGAATAATTAATAATTGTAACTGATTTACAATAATAAAATTTATTTATAATTACAAAAGTCTAATGACGTTCTGGAAGACATCCAGTTCAATAAAAAATAACTATATCGATTAAAACGATGCGATTTTATATATTTCAGCATAAAACATATAAGAATAATAAATTAAATTATAAATAAGGCGTTTCAAATTTTATTGGAAGTACGTTTAAATTTATTATTATTATTATTATTATAAAGAATAGAGATGATTAAACTATATTAGCAATAAAAAATGGTATTATATTGAACTATCCATTATATAAATACAAAGGAAATTTTAGAAAATACTGGATAGGAAAACAATTTCGAGATTACATCAGCAGTTTCGATAAACAGTACACTAAGAATGTTTCTGGTAAACCTAGAACCCTGTGAAAAGCCAATTGGACTGTTGTTGATACTTCTAGTCCGTGAAAGGAGTCAATAACACAAATCACGAAGTCGGTGAAGACAAGTTGACTTATACTGTACTGTGTAGAAGGTTGAGTATGTTTCAATGTTTAAATCACGTCATGCAAGAATTATTGAAACAGAAAAAAGTCCTTAAGAATTTGGTGCGTTAAAACTGAATCAATATTTACTTGATAATTTTGCTGGTGTCTCTTCATCCCCAGACATTTTATAGTCAGATGTATTTCTCCAAACAATTTTTATTGTGTCTTTTTCTCTATTTTATAACTAGTTTGAGTTAAATTAAATTTATTTAATATTTGAGGCACAGAATTTGCACAAAAATATGAGACTATTTCAGAGCTTATGTAGCATGTTATGTTATAAGATCAAAATCAATGATGGACTCGGATCCACTTGAAAAAAGACATGAGATCAGAATTCGATCGCAATCTTTCGAGTGGAAAGCTTACTTATTTAAATTAAAAGAATATTTTATAGCAGATATAATTTCTTGTTTATCTAAATTACACTGAAAATTTTCACAATAAGATAGATAACGATTCTAAAACACAAGATATTTCTATGTACAGTATAATCTAGCATAACTTCCTCTAAATAAAATTTATAAAATATGTTTATCTGTAAGTATTATCTGAGCATTCATAATTATCATACACAAGTCCTGATTTCTCTGTTTTCAATTTTTATAATAAACTAAGCAGCACAGCAGGGCCATTTAGAGTCGTCACAAAATGGAATAATCGTCTAAATCCGCAAATTATATTAATTAGTAAGTAAGGATGAGAATTAAAAAATAAATACAAAATTTACAGGTATGGGACGTAGAATCGATATCGGAAGATCCCAGATTGTGAACATAGTTCAGTACAGAATGTAAAAATTATAGCCTATAGCTTCCCTATAATTGTCTTTATTATTTTCCTCTGTAATAGAATATAAGAAATGTAAACAAAAACTCTATTTTGCATCAATTTGCATAACTTTTCATTAAAAAAGATAAAAAAAACTATCAAATATAATGGTCATACTTGTAGTAATGCACATAAAGCGGTCAGAGTACATCAATTTGCATAACTTTTCATTAAAAAAGATAAAAAAAAAAAAACTATCAAATATAATGGTCATACTTGTAGTAATGCACATAAAGCGGTCAGAGTCGCAAAATATTCTCGATTCGATTCTCATCATTCCACCTTATCGGCTTCTAGCAACTAAATTATCCCATTCAATTAAAATTAAATAAATAAATTTATTTATTATATTTTATAAATTATATAATAGTTCTTTAAAAGGAGTCGATAACACAAATCACGAAGTTGGTGAAGAGAAGATGACTTATACTGTACTGTGTAGAAGGTTGAGTATGTTTCAATGTTTAAATCACGTCATGCAAATTTTATAATAATAATATTCATTAATTTTGTTTGATAACTAGCATTTAATAATAAATAAATACTTTATTTTTCGTCAAATATTAGTAGAATTCGAATACTGTATTTAATGATAATTAAAAATTTTTAATTTTCGATCTGTTGAAAATATAATAATTTTTCTTACATTACACGAAAATATTATTTTTCAAGAAAATTTTCCATTTTTAGGTTAAAATTCTACTGAATAAAAAAAAAGAGAAAATAACAGTTTTATTGAACCAGCTTTTGTTTACTTATTTATTTTGGTATTTCGAGTAAATTGGCTATTTAAAATTTGATAAGGAAACTTTCCATATTTATTTCTCGCTTTTCTCCAGTTTTTCCATTCTCTGTAAAATCAGATCTATTCAGATAAAAATATCTTTTCTGATATCCGAATTCGTTCTAAGCATTTTTTTCTTTTTTCCTATCTTAAAGATTTTCGTGCAATATAAAAAGATTATCATCTTCTTTTCTGTCAGCAATTTTTCCTGCATTAGTAAAGCTAAAAATTACGAGCAATTACAAACTGATACATCAGAATTACAGTAATAGCTCTTTTACTTTAAAAGCAAATGCTCGGGTATTATCGATTTTACTTAAAGGGAACATTTCAGGTATTTGTTTTCATGTAGAAAAGTACCTTTCCTTGTATCTGAATTAGGAAAGCTTCCTCACTTTTATGATCTTTTATAGTCCTCATGGAATACTAATGTCTATTAATAATTGTCGATTCTCTTTGTCTTTAAAATTTGATTCGTTTTATAATAAAAAAAAGAATTATAAAAATAAAAACAAAATAGAAGATTGATAGTATTTAAAATTAGCCAGAGTAATTAGAAAATTTTTATGATAATTATTTCTTTTCGAAAATTATTGCCATTTTTGATGATATAAAATTAATTTTACATAAAAAACTCAAATAAATTTCAAAAATTTATTGTTTACCAAACAATAAATAAAATCTTGACGAGTTTAATAATAAATTTCTAAAATTTATAATTAAATTTTATATAAATATTTTCTTTCATTGTTTATATTTATAAATTTAACTTAAATGTAGAAATTATGATAAATTCAAACGTGTTTTCTTTTAATTTTTTAGTTCTAATATGTGTGGAAACAAATTTAAATGTTTAAATTATACTTTATTTCCTTTTTTATTAAGAACAAAATCGCATAAAACATTATTTTTCTTTATTTTCATTAAGAACTACGTGTCTTTGACGAAATTATAACATCATGAAACATAATTGTGCATTACGGAAAACGTTTTTAGATTCATTGTGTTAATCAAACTGCCGATAAATAACAATAAAAAAACCACAAAAATATTTTTAATATAAAATTAATAAATTAATTATTATAATTTATAAAAATTTATTTTAAAAAAAATAAAAAAATTAATAAATTAATAAAAATCAATTTATTAATCTTATATTTACAGTATTTATAGAATGAATAAACTAGGCTATTGTTTTGCTTTCACTTGCCATTAATATGATACGTTATATATGTTATTTATTATTAAGAATTTTGTTAAAATTCTTTTAAAGTTCTATAAAAGTCGTTAAAAAAGTTCTAAATTAGGTGTTAAACAGCAAAAAAAAAAGTTTTTTGTTTTTTTTTTTTTGTTGCTTAATACCTCATTTAGCGTAAGTCTAAAAGTAGTTGTCAGTTTACGTTTTATTTTTATGTTTAAAACAATAATTACATTTTAATAAATGTATAAAAATCCCAAAAAACATCAAGAAAATAATCATTACAAGAATTTATCGCATTTGTAATCTTTCTACTTTTTTATTGTATTAAAAAGCAAATAAATTATTTTTAATTGATACGAATAAAATTAATGACAATTAATTTTTAATTTGTTTCGTATAAATTAAACAACCGAATATTCTGTTGTTTGAATTTTTAATTTTTGTATGGAGAAAAAAGAATAAAGAAACTGTCTATCTTCTTCTAAGATTGCAAGCCATTGCAAAAAAAAAGAAAATTAATGTGTTTTATTCTGAAGTTTTCATTTATGCAAAAACAAGCGCACACATTTATTTCTAAGAAAGTGCATTCATTTTTTATAAATTCATATTTCCAAGAATACAAATTTTGGATAAATCTAAAATTCAAACTCATACGTTATTCTTCTATATATAGATATGTATATGTGCACAAAATATTTATCATTATAAATTGAAAAAAAAAACAAAAGCGCATATAAATTCGTCGAAATTATTAAATTATTATTTATTTTTAATAAATAAATAAGTTAATTTTTATCTATTTAATTATTATCGTATTATAAAAATGTAAAACAGGAAAAAAAATTGATATAA
>AYEL01042205.1:0-21400 GCA_000484575.1 Olivierus martensii
TTTTTTTTTTAAATAGCGTGAAAAAGTTTTTGATCTCGTAAAAATATGTTTAATTTAATTTCTGCTCTTACACTTGTTTACGAGGTAATTTAATTCTTATTTATATTATAATTATTACGATAATTTTTCACTGATAATCAAAATTTAAATTAATGTCACATGTTGCAAAAGCAACACACTTCTGAATGATTTTGTTATTAATATCATTATTTATTAATTAAATAAATTAGTTTTCCTGTAAATAAAAAATAAAAAAATTTTTAAGAGATTATAAATTTTTAATTCCTGTAATTCTATCTTAATTACGATATTATTTATTAATATTGTTAAAGAAAAAAATGTGATATAGTAAAATGAAAATGTGACGAAAATGAAAAATGTTAGTTCATTTTATCAAGAGAGATACTTTTCAAGAAATTAAATTTTATTGGAATTAAATGGCTTCAGCAAATAATTTCTAAATAATATTTATTACTTTTATTTTTTTTTTATAAAAAATAATTTTTTAAACTTAATAACTTTTCTAATATTTTATTTATTATTTAATAGGTTCTCTATATATAGTTGTTATCACACAAATACACAGAATGCCTCTAACTTGGGAACAAATATTTATGAATCATTCACATTTGGTGCTTTGGTCGAAATTCCTTCTTTGTTAATTGTTCTTTTTGGCATAGACAGAGTTGGACGTCGTTGGCCTATTGTTGTCATGTCGGTGTTAGCTGGGATTGCTGGAATTATAACTTTTAGTATTCCTGCAGGTATGCAGTTTATATGCTCTTAATTATTTTTATATTTACAGGAATTCCCTAAGTTGAATAAATTCAATTTTATATTAAAAATTTTTTCTGTGAAGAATATTTAAAAATTTATTATAATAATTTGGTATATAGTGCAGTATTATAATTTAATGTGTAAATTATAGTAATGTAGAGCTGAAATTTTCAGAGGATTATATATCTGCATTTCACATTTGATCAAAATTAGTTGAGTGATTTGTTGAGTTTTAAGAAGTGTTTTCAGAGAATAGAATTACCCTTTTTATACTACTATATTTATTCTGATTGGACCAAAAGTAAAAAAAAAAACTTTTTTTAATTAGCTAGGATATACAGTAGAACCTGTATAAGAAGACCACCTTCCGTTCCAATCAAAACTAGTTGTTTATACAGGTGATCATTTTATACAGGATAGAGTAGGATGCAATTGTGTTGCATCACATCTAATTGCATTTCTCTACAATACAATATTATTTATTTATTTTTTTTTTTTTTGACAGAAAATATCAAATATTAAAAGTTATTTCAACATTAATATGTTCAAGCTGAAATAACTTCAATTGAGAAATAACATTAAATATTTAACAGTGTTTCTTGTCTATAAAATATTAAAAGTTTTTATTAAATCCAAATCTTAACAAAAATATTTAATAAAGTTTAAATGAAAAAATCAGAACACAATAAAAATTTTATTATAACTGATATTATAACATTGAATAAATTTTTGTTGTAATTGATATTATATTATTATTTAAATTTTGCAAAATTAATTCCGTTCTTACACTGCCAATTTTTAGACCAAACAAATAAATATTTTACAATAAGGTGTTATTGAACTCTATTCAATAACGGCCTTCAGGGCGTTACTGAATAGAGTTAATACTCACTGTACAACTATAGTCGATAAGCAAAGAGAAATAGAGTGGATAAAGGAACAAGCTTACAAACATGGGTATAAGAAAAGAATAATTAACAAACTGATAAAAGAACATACCAAAACTAAGTCTAAAAAAGATAACAATCAAAATAACAAAGAAAGAAAAACTTATGTGATGGATATCAACTCAATAGCTTTAAGATACAAAAGTAAACTTGAAAATATATCCGGCCAGAGAATAGTATTTAACAGAACGAATACACTTTTTAATTTAATAAGAAATGATAAAGATAAAGTTAATGTAAAAGAATGTCCAGGTGTATACCAAATACTCTTCTATGGTAAAGATAATAATACAAAAGGTAATTACATAGGTTACACATCAAGATCTATTAAGAAACGGTTACCTGAGCATAAAAAAGATTTATTAAATAAAACCGCTAATACGACCTTAGCGCAAAGAGCTTTAATAACAGATTTAGATATATAAAGTGGGAGGACACTAAATTACTGCATAATGAACAAAACCCGAAAAGAGGAAAGATTGCTAAAACTTTATCTATTTTTAACAACCGTAATAGGAACAATAAAACAATTAACAAACTATATTCAACCACAATAAACAATGCATGGAAGTGGTGTTCAAAAAGAAAAAACTAATTAAGCAGTGATAGATTTTTATTAGTATTATGTAACCATTTACGATGGTTTTATAATTTGTGTGTGTTATTAATATATTATATTTATTATTTTTATATAAAAATTGTAAATAAGTTAAAACTGTAATATTTAATCCCTTTTAAAAACTGTAAAGAGTGGTTGCTATAGCGACAATGTTTGTAATATTTAAAAAACCAAAGGCGTTCTATGGAATTTCTGTTACAGTCTGGAATTCTTGTTATAGCTGATGATGATTATAATATAATCGAAAGTGCTTCTAGCATATTGTAAAATATTTAATATTAAAGTATATAAATTGTTTCCTGCCTTAGAGTTGTATAGTATTTATTTGTTTATTAAAATTTTGTTCGAAAGTAGAACCTGACTATCACAACCAGCTTTCCATTTCCATAAATATTTATATAGTTTTAATAAAAAAACTTGAAAGATTTTTATCTGCTATATATAGATCAGTGGTTCTCAATTTTTTTCTGTTAAGGAACACATTTTAATATTTTAAAATTTAGTATCACACCTAAATATTTTTTAATTAAACCTTAGGTTTAATTAAAAAATGGACCGTTTATTTTGAAAGTGGTGTAGGTCCATTTTTTTTTTTTTTAACTGAAATATTACATTAATTTAGTGTAAACTTTTTATTTATGTAATATCTTATTGTTTTAAAAAAAATGAACTTACACCACTTTCAGAATAAACGATCCAAATATTTAGTGATTATTTTTCATTGTGAGTCATTTAGATTTAACTTTCTAATGAATAATGTATGCTGGTTGAGGTGAAATTAACTTTGCTCAATTTAATTTCACTTTTCTTTCTTTTAATTTGTTAAATATAATTACATATGAATCAATTATTAAATGTTTTAAATGCCTAGATTCTTTTTTTTTTCTTTTTAAGTATATGTAAAATTTGGTTGATTTACATTCAGTGTTGGCTTACAATCTAGTAAATACAGTATTTGAAATGCTAGTTTTCAAATTCCTTTTAATATTATTTAGATTTATTTCAAACTTGTTGTTATATAAGGACAGATGAAAATGACGACATAACTAACGAATGTAGGATGAGTTGGAAAGGAAAAACACGTGTTAACTATAAGAGACAAATCTTTATTCTATCAATAAAATTTCTGTACAGTTAGGGAAGGAGGCGTTATTGCACCAGATGGTGATAGGGAAATAGTATCATAAAACTTAAATGAAGGGTTGACTCACCCTTGGAATGTGGGATGTTCCAACACCCTTCCTCATTCCACATTCTCTGATTGATTATTACTTTTAGTTTTTCCTCTTATTCCAATTTCTTTCATTAAACTTTAATGTTTTGGCATAAATAGTCCTTTTGTTAAGATATTGGCAAGCATTTTGCTTGATGGAAGGTAACTTATTTCTATTTCATTATTTATGTTTGCTTCTCCTATGAAATGATGTTTAATATCTATATGCTTTGATCTGGAATGAAAAACTGGATTTTTTGCCAAGTGTTGAGCACTCTGATTATCATTGAAAATTATTATTTTGTCATCCTTTTCTTGAAATCCTATCTCAATTAGAAATTTTCTGAGATATATTGCTTCTTTTGCAGCTTTGGCTAATGCTATATATTCTGCTTCAGTGCTGGATAATGCTACTGTTTGCTGTTTCTTTGCTTCCCAGCTGATTTGCCATTTTTTGCTAATTTGAATATGTATCCAGTATACGACTTTCTATTGTCTAAATCTGACGCTCAATCAGCATCTGCATATCCCATTACTGTTTACCTGTTTTCTGAAATGATAATCCATTTTTGGATGTACTTTTTTAAATACCGTAAAACTCTTTTTGCTGCTTTTCAATGTTGCATGCAGGACCATGCGGTAGATTTTCTCAGTATGAGGCAAATCTTCGAAATGCCACCCCTTAAATGTTTTTTCTTTAAAATAACCTTCGTTTGTGATTTAAAAAAACTGCACAAAATGTACAAATACTATTTTTATTTTGCAATATGAAAACATAAATTTTGTATTTGTTATGGCCTATTTCCACTCCCCTTTTTCCTAACATTTTATCCCACATGCACAACCTGTTTGTTTTTACTGTTCACCTGACACTTGGGGTTTAAATTACAATTTACACTTGTTTTTACAGATATTCCATTCTCTGTTAGGTTCTCTGCTACGCTCACTTTCACTGTGCAGCTGAAGAATGGCGGTCCAGTCTGAAAGCACTCCTGCATCTTTAATTTTATTTTCAGATCCTATTAGCTAGTTCAGATCTTGTTTTATTTTGATTTACTGATTTAAACACAGCACAGCCACTTGCCACTTCTCGAGACAAACTAACATTAAAATCAAATATTGTCAATAATTGTAAGCTCAAAGCAGAACTATCAACATAGATTAATATAGAAAAGCATTGCATAAAGATTTTTAATTATTGAATGGTTCAAATTGTATTTTGATTTCGCTGTTTATGCCGCCCCTTATCACGCCTGAGGTGGCACCTCTCTGCCTTATAGCACCGCATGGCCCTGGCTGCATGCATAATGTGTTATATCTAGACAATGCACTTACTGTATATGCTTTAATGATTTGGTCTGATACATATCGCCAGATACAATAAGGATCCAATTAAACTTTGAAAAGGATATTTTTTTCATAATTCTTTATTCATCCTCTGTTGTAGGAGACATTGCTTAGTTTGCTATTTCCATCAAGTGGCATTCCTATTGACTTTACATCTACCATTCCAAATTGTTTTAATATTTCCTCGATATATCTTTTCTGTGTCATTTTTATGATTCCCTTGTTTTCATCATGTTCAAATTTAATGCCTAAACAATAATGAATTGATTCCATGTCTTTCATTTTGAACTGATTGCTAAGTTTTCCTTTTAAATCATTTAATTTTTGTGTATCATTTGATGCAACTATAATGTTGTCTACATAAATTGTGACTAATGCAATACTTTCCTATTGTTTTGATGTATACACACATGAATCTGCATTAGTTGGTTTTAATCCTAGTTCTTTTAACTTTTGATCCACTTTTCTATACCATTGTCTGCCAGATTGTCGTAGACTATATAAAGCCTTTTTCATAAGACATACTTTATCTCTTTTTTCTTTTCTCAGATTTAGCTTGAGGATTTCTTTAAGCATTTCCAGTTGCTCCATAAAGACTTCCTCTTCTAGATTGCCATTGAAATATGCTGTTGTGACATCTAATTGAACTTTTAAGTTCTGCTGCTAATGCTATTAAGAGTCGAATTGAACTTAATCTTGCAACAGGTGCAAAGGTTTCTTGAAAATCAGTTCCTGATACTTATGCATATCTTTTTGGCTACTAATCTAGCTTTTCTTCATTCAGTAGTGTCATTTGCATTATATTTGGTTTTCAACACCCATTTGCAACCAATTACATTTCTGTTTTTTGAGTGATCGACCAATTTCTAAATTTTATTTTTAATTAATGCTTTATATTCATTTCCATCGCTTATTTCAATTCTGATGCATTTTCACCTGATAATCTGTCTTTGACATTTTCTGGATCTGCGACGTAAGCCATATTTGCTATTTCTCTATTGTCAGGATTTTCCTGTTGAATTATTGTGTTTTGGTCTATTTGTACTTTTGTTATAAACCTTTTTTGGTCTTCCTTTTTCTTCCTGTTCTTAACATTTTAGGGCAACCTTGACCACTTTTAGTGGTTGACTTGATAGTTTCAGACAAGGTTTCACTTTCCTGTGTTTCTACTGCAGCAATTTTTCTCATTTAATTTTTGGCATTTGGATTTTGATTTTTCAGTAATTTCTATAAATTTATTGTTCAACTTCATTATAGATTTTAGCTCATCTGTGTCAAAGTCATCTTGTTCTTCCTTATATTTGAATTTGTTGAATGAATTTTACATCTCTACTTTTTATAATTTTTCTCAAAATCAGGTACCACAGTTGATATGCTTTTGATTCTTTGCAATAACCTAATAATATGCATTCCTTTTTTCTACAGTCAACTTTTCCTTTTCCAGGTGTTTTATCTAAAACAAATGCCTTTTCATCAAATCTTCTCAAATAACTTACTGTTGGTCTTTTTCCATTCCACATTTTGAAAGGCGTTTCTCCATTCAGGCTTCTTGACGGACATCGATTAAGTATATGTGTCACTGTTGAAATGGCTTCAGCCCAGAATGAAGGTGGCATATTTGATTGAATCATCATGCACCTCGCCATCTCTAACAATGTTCTACTTTTGCACTCTGCAACACCATTTTGTTGTGGAGTATACTTGGCAGTTAGTTGATGATGTATCCCATTTTCTCTCAGAAATTTGTCAAATTCATTATTACAAGTCAGGTACATAAAGTACATTGTTCATATTTATTTTTCTTCCACCTTGATTATCATCAATGGCAATATTAACTGTACCTTTTCCTTTAATTTTAATAGATTTGTCATTTGCGAGATATAATGCTTTAATCTATTTCTTTTAAATTTTGGAATTTTTGCTTATTAGAGCACATATATGACATTGTGTTGCTATCTAGACTCTATGTTTCATTGTTTTCATATCTTATATTCAATGCCGTGTTCCCTTCAATTGTTTCATTTTTTCTGGGACTTAAAAAGTATGCTTGTGAGGAAGTTAACTCTGACCTGTCCTATTTTTATTTTATTATGCACTTTATTATTTATCGTTATATTCTTATTATCTAACGTATTATATTTTAGTTTGAGTTAACTTACTTCCACCTTCTCCGTTGTTGTTAGCAATCACGTGATACAGAATCGGGAACCATCCTCTGGAAGAGCTGTCCCAGGTAATGTAGCTCATCTGTGTCAAAGTCATCTTGTTCTTCCTTATATTTGAATTTGTTGAATGAATTTTACATCTCTACTTTTTATAATTTTTCTCAAAATCAGGTACCACAGTTGATATGCTTTTGATTCTTTGCAATAACCTAATAATATGCATTCCTTTTTTCTACAGTCAACTTTTCCTTTTCCAGGTGTTTTATCTAAAACAAATGCCTTTTCATCAAATCTTCTCAAATAACTTACTGTTGGTCTTTTTCCATTCCACATTTTGAAAGGCGTTTCTCCATTCAGGCTTCTTGACGGACATCGATTAAGTATATGTGTCACTGTTGAAATGGCTTCAGCCCAGAATGAATGTGGCATATTTGATTGAATCATCATGCACCTCACCATCTCTAACAATGTTCTACTTTTGCACTCTGCAACACCATTTTGTTGTGGAGTATACTTGGCAGTTAGTTGATGATGTATCCCATTTTCTCTCAGAAATTTGTCAAATTCATTATTACAAGTCAGGTACATAAAGTACATTGTTCATATTTATTTTTCTTCCACCTTGATTATCATCAATGGCAATATTAACTGTACCTTTTCCTTTAATTTTAATAGATTTGTCATTTGCGAGATATAATGCTTTAATCTATTTCTTTTAAATTTTGGAATTTTTGCTTATTAGAGCACATATATGACATTGTGTTGCTATCTAGACTCTATGTTTCATTGTTTTCATATCTTATATTCAATGCCGTGTTCCCTTCAATTGTTTCATTTTTTCTGGGACTTAAAAAGTATGCTTGTGAGGAAGTTAACTCTGACCTGTCCTATTTTTATTTTATTATGCACTTTATTATTTATCGTTATATTCTTATTATCTAACGTATTATATTTTAGTTTGAGTTAACTTACTTCCACCTTCTCCGTTGTTGTTAGCAATCACGTGATACAGAATCGGGAACCATCCTCTGGAAGAGCTGTCCCAGGTAATGACATCATCATCTAATTTTACCACTGGTCTGATATTAGAATGTAAGAATGATCTCGTATTGATGTTTTGTTCGCATATAATTAAATTGTAAAGAGGATGACATGAATTGACTACTCTGTAAGCTAATAACTTTAAACTTGTTATGTATCAGTATGTAAATGAAGCAACATGGGACTGTACGCCACTCGGATATAAAAGCCTACGAAAACAGCAACAGAGCGAGGTATTGTATCAAACATAAAGTTGGCAAAGTGACATTTGAGTTTCTTGTAAAGATCGACGATTATTGGAAGCTTGTATCAGTGGTGGAGGTAGTAGATTTAAGTAGTATTTAAGGTTCTCTGTTTTGTGAATAATTGATTGTTGATATTTGAGTTAGATTAAACAAATTTTATTAATTTATTGTTGCTTTATTATAGTTTCAATAAAGCATTTTTTAACACTTTTGTAAGTGTTTTGAGTCTAATAAATTTTCTATTTTTTGTTACCTAACTTGTTTGAGAATTTCTTCAATTTATCAGCATAAGTTTCTAACATTATTGTTCGTTCTAGTTCTAACACTTAATTGGTACTTCTAATTGTAAGTTCTGATTTCCGGTTTTGCTTTGCTGGTTGAACGTTAATTGTTGTTAGATTAATTTTGAGTATAATTATATTTAAGTTAGACTTTAGTTTAAGACCTAAGCTCAGACTGAACTCTGGATTGCAGAGTCATTAGACCATTAGATTTAATTGTAATTAATAGTTTTGACATTCGTTCTAATCTGCGACTTTGCATGCTTCCATGGCATTTCCTACTTTTTGGTAGTTATTTATGTTTTTAGTTCGACATTCTTTAGCCATATAATCGATCTTTCCACATTAATGACACTTAAATTTGAAAGGATGTTTGACTTTATAATTAGGAGTATTAACCCTCCCTTTTTGTTTATTTTCCTTTTCAGTTTTGCTAGGGCAATAAAATGGATACTTATTTTTAATGTACAGTCGGCTCCATAAAGTTTTGTACCTACCTCGTAGGGGCTAAGCTCACCGGAAGTTGATCAATTGTAAAGTCAGGTACTTGTACCGAGATTCGAGGCAGTTTCAAATGGACTTGTCTGTTGTGACTGAGAATAGGGAGGGAAGTATACGTGCAAGATGTGCTCGTCACGTGCTCTAAACTGACAAGAATAAGCGATAGAGTCCAGATATACTTTCTTTGTCTTTATTTATTCTAGCTTTGAATTCCTCTAATAATTTAATCTTTAAGGTTTCAGGTTTAGGTAAATCATCACATGATTCTATTGTGCACCTAAAGTTTTTGTAGGTTTTGGGAAGACTATACAACAATAAGATTGTTAGGAGATCATCTACTATATATAATTCCACATCTTCTAATTTGTCAACAGCATCAAAAAATTTTGATATGTGATCATGCATATTTTTATCTCCCTGCATTTTATTTAGAGTTAATTATCTTAATAAAGTTGCTTTCTTTACAGGTCTGTTCGACTATAAATATTATGTAAATTTAGCCAAACGTCATGTGACGTTTTACAGTATTTAATTTGTTTTAATTCCAAAGGATTTATAATTAAAATTAGATCTTACCTGGCTCTTCTGTCCACATCATCCCATGCAGCTGTGGCATTTCTAGAGGCTTCATCCATTTCAAGGGGGTCTCACTTTTGTTCTGTTCACATAATTCCCAGTATTGTTTTTTATTAGGAGAACTTCCACTTATAATTTCCACGTGTTGAAATTGTCCTTTCCTAATGTTTCAGTTCAGATTGTTTGTCCACTCATTTTGTATTTGTACTTGAAATATTTAAAGGATCTTGCATTGTTCAAAGTTCTCTATTTCACTGATCAAGTCCAATTATTCAACGATGATATTCAAGCACTTTAGATGGAGACAAAACAAAAAATATGATTCCTACTTTATAGATACAGTCGATTCTCACTATTTGCGGTAGTTACATTTCTTAAATTCTATGCGAATACTGAATTAGTGAATAATGAACCATTATGGTTAGGGAAATATAAGAGTTAGGTTCCTGCAAACCTTTCTTCCCAACATTTTCATACTAGGTTTGTGTGTGCTTTTCTGTTTACAGACACCTTATTTACAAATAATTACAGTATATGCATATATAGTACTATATACAATATTATAATTATAGTAATCTTTATTTAATTTTTTAAAACTAACTATGTAGTAAATAAAATCTTATTTTTGATTGATAGTTTTTTGATGTTGCAAGATGTTTGATGTGACAGGTGACACATTGTCTTTCTGAACTGCATTGAAAACAACCTTGTCTGTGTCGCTTTTTGCCTCAGATCTTCTAAAATTTTGACTTAAGGAGCAAATGTGGAGGAATTTAGGTGCCTAAATTTGAGGCTGCATTCAAGCATAGGGTCACATTTCTATGGGACCTACAGACGATACGAACAGGCTTTTGACCTACCTGAGGTCTGTTGAGTGAGCAAGGATAGGTAATGAGAAATTTTCTGGCAAACCGATTCAGAGACTACATTTTGGTAACAAACAACTTTCTTTATTAGAGAAAGAGTGAGTTTACATTGGTTACAGTATTTTCACCACCCAGTGGAATCTGCGAATAAGCGCGAAAGCTCCGTGAATACTGATAGTGGTTACAAATAAATTTTTGCGAATATGGAATCCGTGAATAACAAGAATTGACTGTATTTCATGTCCGGTTTTCAAGAGTCCATCATGTTCCTTGATCTTACAATTATATGAATTTTGGGATTTTTAGGAATCTGGGCCCATAACCTGTTGCTATATAAGGACAGATGAAAACGACAACAAAACTATCAAATGTAGGGTGAGTTGGAAAGAAAGAAAAAACATGTGTTAACTATAAGAGGCAAATCTTTATTCTAGCAATAAAATTTCTGTACAATTAGGGAAGGAGGTGGTATTTCACCGGATGTGACAGGGAAATAGTATCATAGGGCTCACTGCTTGGAATGTGGGATGGACCAACACTTATTTTCATATTTTCATAAAATATTCAAAGTATTGAATTAATTTTTAGGTGATAAAAATTAATTCAATACTTTGAATTAATTTTTATCACCTAAAAATTACTTTTAATAAAATAATATATTGCTTAAAATCAAAGTAGATGTAAAGAAAAAATTTATAAAAAGTAATCATTTTTATTTATAAACAGGTAGGCCTCAATTAGTGTGAGTTCGAATAATGCGATTTCGATTAGTTCAACTTATAAAATTGATACCGTTTTTCAGTTAGTGTGAGCAAATATTCGATTAATGCAAGTTATAAGCATTGAACAGTCTTACTAACAAAGCTCTGTCTCCTTTTATGATGTCAATTAACAAATTACCATTAATTTTCGGTTAGTAAAACCGGATGAGGAGCATCCAAGAACAGTCACTTGGCTTTGAAGGGGTGAAACATCAGAAAGATGGGCTTTTTGCCGTTAACTGTTTAACATTACTGTACTATTATTTAGCTTTGCTATCGTATACATACAGTATAGTACAGAATTTTCTCTTTTAAAAAGTATCGAAATGGATAAAAGGAAGAACACTTTTGATGATAAAACAGGAAACGAAAAAAAGAGAAGTGATTACGCTACAGCAAAAAATGGATGTGATTGAGCGACATAAAAGCATTCTTTGTTAAATTTTTTTAAATAAGGATATCTTTACAAATTTATTTGCCTATTATATTGCTGTACTACCGATATTATTTATTTTCTTTTGTTTATTATCTGATTTCTTTATTTAAAATAAAACTTGTGAAAAAAATTTGTTTTTGTTATCTTTTGGTGTCGTATTCTGCTAATAAACAAATAGAAAACTTGTTAAAAATTTCTCATTGGTTCATTAACTTCGCTTATTAGTTCTATCTGGAACTAATATATTGATTCAATAAAGTTGCAATGCTTAATCACAAATCGGACTATTCACTCAATTCTCGACCCAGAATTGGCGGCCAGGCGGCACTCAACTTCCGCTTTCAATTCGCTATTTTGGTTTCGATTTGGTGGTTGGTTTGATGATGGTATGAGACACAATTCCTGGTAAGTTATTAATTTAGATGATGAACAATGATGTAAAATATGAAAATAAATACTTCTTAAACAGTTAGTGTTAAGTTAGTATTGTGGTTATTCATCGTGAGATTAGCTAATGGTCGGAATCTCATAGAGCAAGAACCAATTACCATATTTTACATATAGTTAATACTTCAAATAGTGCGAGAAATTCGTGGAACCAATTATTTGCACTAATTGAGGCCTACCTGTATTTGATAACTATTATAGTATTAACAAATATTACAAAAATTTAAATATTATACAAAATTAAATATTTATTATTCTAATTCAATATAATTTTCTAAATTTATGTTTACAATATATTATATAATAAATAAACATGTAATATTATATAATATTACATGTTTATTTATACAACATATTTTAATAACAACAACATATTTTACATTATATAATATATTTTTAATATAAGTAATCCAATAAATAATAACTGTTTTCCAGGTAATTCCAATGCTATTTTAGCATTGGCATTAATACAGAGAATATGTATCACAGCTAATTACAACATAATCATACAATATTCAGCTGAACTATATCCAACTGTGTTAAGAGGACGAGGTTTAGCATTTTTACGATTAATGGGTACTCTTGGCTTGTTTCTTAGTCCATCAATTGTATATTTAGTAAGTAGTATTTCTAATTGCAATTTTAATATTCAAATAGATTTTTTTTTTTTTTAAATAATGTTTCATATTTTTAATATGGTTAAGTTCATACATATGTTATTTTATTGTCATCAGGGATTATCATATTATTCACTGCCTCTAATTATATCTGGAGGAGTTATGTTGTTAGTTGTAATATATGCATTTTTTCTACCTGAAACATTGGGTCAACATCTTCCTCAATCCATAGAAGATGGAGAAAATTTTGGGAAAAATCAAAATATTTTTGATTGTCCTTGCATAACTTCCAAGTATGAAAAAATTTTTAATTTGATAATTATTTCAAATTAATTAGGAAATTTTTTTATTTTTATTTTATATTTCAGGTTAGAAGATTGTAAAGAGAAATCAGAATCATCTATTCCTCAAGCAGTATAGAATAACTTATTTTTATTCAAATTAAATAATTTTTTCAGATAATTTAATTCTGAAAAGATCTTTTATCAGCTAATTCTATCTAAAGATTGCTGGCTTGATTTCTGATTTTTGCTATTGTTATTTTTGCTCTGTCTCAATACATATAAATGATTTATTTATAATGAAAAAAGCATATGAGAGCTCATTGTTTGATAAATTTGCTCTTATTAAATTGAATTTCATGCAAATTTATTTAATATGAACATCATTACTTAAAATAATCCATTTAATGAATGAGTGATTTGTATATAATCAATTGAATATTTTTTAATGATTTTTTTAAATAGTTCAGAGAATAACTGTTTCAATTTCAATTGGAAAATTTAAAAATTAAACATTAAAGTAAAAATATCAAACCCTTTACATTATACAGTAAAACCTCTGAATAGCGGACATCTCAGGAATTCAGTATCTGTCCACTATTTGGAAATGCCCTCTATTCTGGATGGTTAGGAAAACAGACTTAATGTTTCTACTTGCTTAATGTTTCTACTTCTTACTTAATTCAAAATTAATCATGTATTCATGCAATCATCATAATTATATTCTTTTTGATATTCTTAAGATTAATCATTGTAATTTATTTAAAAAATTAAAATAAATTGCAATGAGTAATGTTAAAAATTAAAATAATGCAATTTTTAGAATCAGGTAAAATGAAATTTTATTTGCATTTGTATACAGTATTTTTAACTGGATTATTACTAAGATTGATTAGGACTTTTGACTAAAAAAATCGGTTAGAAAAGTTTGCCTTTTTTTTTTTTTTTTTTTTTCACAGGTTGTTGTGTTATGCAGACATTTTTTTTTTTTTTTTTTTTTTTTTGCAATTTCTCACAACTTCATTTTCAATATGAAGTTTTAAATCAGTCAACAATAATAATCCTCTAGATTATTTGAACCTTTTTTTACCCTTTTTAGATTATTAGAACCTTTTTTGACAAAAAATTGATATAACTGTTTACTATACTGTGCAGCTTCTTTAAAATCCTTGATGCTGCATAACTCCTCTTCTTTAGCTACAAAAGATACCTCCTCTTCAATGAAGTCGCCTTCAGTGGATGTTTTGAAAGAAATGAAATCACACACATCAGCTGAATACTTTTCAATACATAATTCATCATCAATCATAATAAAATATTCAGCAATTTCTTCACTTTTCAGGCACTCAATTAATTTAGAAATTTCATTTAATTCATATTTTGAGTCAGAAACAATTGCCTCGTTTTCTTTCACTACAAATTCAAAGCCTGCCTTTCTAAAGCACTGACGAATACTTTGAGGTTTTATGTTTTTGATAGCAGATGTAATCCAAATTACAGCATGGAGAACATTAACGGACTTTGAAAAGTCTTAAAGTGTTTCATGAGAATCTAATTGTGTAATGATATGACATAGAAAAAGCTTCTTATACCAAGCGTTACAGCTGCATATTACACCTTGATCTAGAGCAGGGATGCACAAACTTGTTAAGATCAAGGGCCACATAGATTCACAAGATCCACATAGACATGGCTTATAGGAGGGCCACTAAAAACACTATGAAAGTTGTATATCATATTATGTTTATTAATTGCATGTTACAAAGCAACATAATCAAAAGTAAACAACAAAGAATTTTTAATTGGATCCATGGTATTGCATTGATTTTTAAATATGATTTTTTTTATATGATTTTTTTTTTTTAAATATGATTTTTTTTATATGTTAGGTTCGACCATTGGGCTTGACATTTGTAATAGCCAAGACACAGGATTGATTCTAAATTTTCATTAGTCAAGGTAATACTGTTGCTTAGAAAGTATTACCTTGTGCTCATGTACAATTTTTTTAAATAATCTATTTCCAAACCTATTTCGCGCGCACGCACGCACGCATACACACATACATACACACATACATACATACATACATACATACATACATACATACATACATATTACATACATACATACATACATACATACATACATACATACATACATAATAATACATACATACATACATACATACATACATACATACATACATACATAATACACATACACACATACATACATACATACACACATACATACATATATATATACACACATACATACATATATATATACACACATACATACATATATATACACATATACAGTAAAAATAAAAAAAAAATTTATTATTACAAATATGATGATGATTATTTTTTTCTTATTGTTTAAAAGCATTAATATCAAACCACTATAAAATAATTTCACATCAGAAAAATATTTAAAAATCCATTGTTCAAAACTACAAATATTTCATTGATTAAGTGACTTGTTAAAATAACACATGGTGAGGTGGGCCACCAACAAATCAACAGAGGGCTGCATGCAGTCTGTGGGCCGCAATTTGTGCATTCCTGATCTAGAGGCTGACAAACAGAAGTTGTGTTTGGAAGAAAAAACACAACTTTCACATTTTCCAACTTCAAATCTGTTGGATGTGAAGTTGCATTATCTAAAAATAAATGAACTTTTCTGTGCGCTTTTATCATCTTCCAAAAGTAAAATTTATTCAATATGGCATCAAAAGCAGTTAGCCATTTGATCATTAAAGAACATGTCATCCATATGTTATTGTTTGCTCTCCACATTACACCTAACTTATTTATGTCAATGTTATTAAAACATCTTGGTTTTAAAGATTTGCTGATTTTAAAAGGTGTTTCAAATTCTCCTAACATGTTGCAACATAACAAAAGAGTGAGCTGTTCTTTTGAGGTTTTCACACCAACACATTCTTGTTTCTTTAGGCATATGGTCTTGTTTGGCAAAATTCTAAAAAATAATCCTGATTCGTCAGCATTAAAAACATTGCACTCTTTGTAACTTTCACAAATTGGCTTTAATCTTTCATTCCAGTCAGCCATGTCTTTCAGTTCAACAAATTTTGCTTCTTTATAAATTATTTTAAAAGAGATATTGTGCCTAGACCTGAATTTTTTGAGCCATCCATTTGATGCCTTAAAATCATTTAAGTTCTTTAGCAACTTCCAGTGCCTTTTCCTGAATTAGGGGCCCCTAATGGGAATGTTCCTTGAATGAACAGAAGTAAACCAACTGAAAATTATAGATTGTTTCACTAGTCTCAGTTTTCTGCAGTTTCACATTCTTGCTGTTTTCATTTGAATTAGTAATCCACAGTTTGTTTATTTCTTCTTTATTTCTTAAAATGCCACTAATTTGCATTTTCCCAACCTTGAAATGTTTGGCAAGAATTTAATGCTCAATTTTTCCTTTTCAGAAGCATTTAGAATTTCAGTTTTTTCTTTTAATGTTAATAATTTTCTTTTTGTTGCCATTTCCAAAACATGCAATAGTTTAAACACCATAAGGACACAAAAACCACTGTATGTAATATTTGATAATGATCAAAATAATAACAATAAGTGAACAATTACAACCGTTCACACTGGTCATTTCTTTGCAATTGGCAGATACTTATTAAAATCTTTTTATATTTTTAAGAATAAATTTTACTTTTGGAATGACTTTATTTATGATTATAAAAAAAATACTGTTCATAAAAATATTATATTGTAAAAAATACACTAATTGAAGCTGTCACCATTAAATGTCATTACTTTTGGTGAATTTGTCACCGTTGCCACTAAATGGTCAAAATGCCTCATTCGGGAGTAGTAGAATTCTGCTATCACTTGCAACATTGATCCTTTGAAAAATAGCTAGTGAAAACATCCCAATGGGATGTTCTCACTGGCTGTTCTGGAGGAGGAGGAAGAGTTGAACAATGGACATGAAAGTGCATTTTTTTCGTCTTTTTTAACCAAAATCATTGTCTGCTATTCAGAGGTAAATACATAGGCATTGGGACTGGGAATTGGAAAGTATCCATTAAGTAGAGGTGTCTGCTATTTGGGAGTATCCATTAAGGAGGTTTTACTATATATAAAAACAAAATTATTATTTTAATGATAACATTAAGTTACATTAAAATCAAAAATTAATATTAATAAGGTATGATAATACATTGTAATATGTTTGTATGATAAAATATGTCAAAATTAAAATATTTTTTATGTAAAAGGTTTAATTAAGTAATTAGTTATATAAATAATTAATTGAAATAGATGATTTATTAGCATTAAATCTTGATTTTCTGTTCTACTATGTTTTTAGAATAGTTTTATTAATATTAGATTGCTGTTATTATTCGATAATCCAAAAGATTTTATATAAAATAATAAATAACACCAACTATATTCAAACTTAGTTTATTATTATTATTATTATTGTTGTTGTAAAATTTTTAAGAAAATCTCTTTTAAAATAAATATATATATTTCTTAACAAATAAGTTAAAATAATATATTTATCAGTTTGAAGTGATTAAAATTTGGATGATTTTTATTTTGACATATTTTCCAGGTGATGCGATTTTTCTCTGAAAAAATTTCACCAATTTAATAATTTTAAAGGTTTTAAAATCTTAAAACCTTTAAGTTTCCTTATCCATAAGGCATATTATGTAGTCAACTATTGTGCAAAATTTGAGGAGTATGAAATTAGAATTTTAAAACAAATTTTTAAGCAAGTAAATAATTAAATAATAAATCAAACATTTATTTAATATTTTATTTTAATCAGTATTTATCTGAGGAATTAATTTTCCTATTCAGTTCTTAATTCTTATAAAAATAATTTTTGGCATATCACTTGACTTCATTTATGAATGCATAAAACCTTAAAATATCATTAAGATCATTATAAAATTAATTGTGATAATATTAAGAATAATAATAATATAAGAAACTATTACTTAAAAAAATTTTTATTCAAATGTGTTTCATTTAAAATATTAAAACATATAGATTACCCGTTAGATTATCAAACAATATTACCCGTTACATATAGATATAGATTACCCGTTAGATTATCAAACAATCTAAGGATACGTAATTTTCAAATTATGGCAATAAATGATTAGCATCTGCACTTTTTGTTAAGGTCTGTTTATATATATATATAGAATATTTTTTGACCTAAATCATGCTGGGTAATAATGTAAATTTTTTTTATTAATTTCCATTTCCAAATCATATAAAAATAATATATAAAAGTAAATATGTTATATATGTTGAAATTTGAGTTTTTTATTTATTTTGATATCATTGTAATTGTCAATTCTTTTCTGAAGTTTTTCAAGCAATCAGTTTTAAAAATAAGTATAATTGATTACTGTATATATGGCATGAATTTATGAGGGGGCATGTTTTGTCAAACATAATAATTTAGATTTTCAAATTTTTTCACTAATTATTAAACAATTTTGGGATTAATAATTTTTTATACAGTAAAACTTCTGAATAGCAGACATCTCAGGAATTCAGTAGCTGTCTGCTATTTGAAAGAGTCAGGAAAACAGTAACAGCAATAGAAAATGCTTAACGTTTCTAGTTCGTACTTAATTCAAAATTAATCATGTATTCATGCAATCATCATAATTATATTCTTTTTGATATTCTTAAGATTAATCATTGCAATTTATTTTAATTTTTAAAATAAATTGCAATGATTAATCTAAAGAATTAAAATAATGCAATTTTTAGAATCAGGTAAAATGAAATTTTATTTACATTTGTAAAAAAAATTAAAATAAATTGCAATGAGTAATGTTAAAAATTA
Source organism: Olivierus martensii (assembly GCA_000484575.1). Taxonomy (NCBI): domain Eukaryota; kingdom Metazoa; phylum Arthropoda; class Arachnida; order Scorpiones; family Buthidae; genus Olivierus; species Olivierus martensii. The sequence continues at coordinate 18,977 of AYEL01042205.1, forward strand.
AAATAATGCAATTTTTAGAATCAGGTAAAATGAAATTTTATTTGCATTTGTATACAGTATTTTTAACTGGATTATTACTAAGATTGATTAGGACTTTTGATTGTAAAAAAATCTGTTAGAAAAGTTTGCTTTTTTTGCAATTTCCCACAACCTCTTTTTCAATGTGAAGTTTTAAATTAGTCAACAATAATAATCCTTCAGAATCTCTTTTTTTAACAAAAAAAGTCTGTCTAATTGTTCTCTAAAACTATGCCACTTTAAAATCTTTGATGCTGCACAACTCCTTTTCTTTAGCTTTAACAGATATCTCCTCTTCGATGAAGTTGCCTTCAATCGAATGTTTTGGAAGAAATGAAATCACATACATCAGCTGAATCCTCTTTGATACATAATTCATCATTGATCATAATAAAATGTTCAGCAGTTTCTTCACTTTTCAGGCATCCAATTAATTCAGAAATTTCATTTAATTCATTTTTTGAGTCAGAAACAAATGCCTCACTTTTTTCACTACAAAATCAAAGCCTGCCTTTCTAAACACTGATAAACACTTTGAGGTTTTATGTTTTTGATAGCAGAAGTAATCCAAGTTACAGCATAGAGAACATTAACTGATTTTAGAAGGTTTTCAAGTATTTCATGAGAATCTAATTGTGTAATGATATGACATAGATAAAGCTTCCTATACCAAGCTTTATAGCTGCATATTATGCATTGATCTAGAAGCTGACAAACTGAAGTTGTATTAGGAGGAAAAAACACAACTTTCACATTTTCCAACTTCAAATCTGTTGGATGTTAAATTGCATTATCTATAAAAGAACTTTTTATGCGCTTTTATCATCTTGGCATCAAAAGCAGTTAGCCATTTGATCATTAAAGAATGTATCATCTATGCCTTATTGTTTGCTCTCCACATTACATCTAACTTGCTTATTCAATGTTATTAAAACATCTTGGTTTTAAAAATTTGTCAGTTATAAGAGGTGTTTCAAATTCTCCTAATATGCTGCAACATAACAAAAGAGTGAGCTGTTCTTTTGAGGTTTTCATATTGACACATTCTTGTTTCTTTAGGCACCTGGTCTTGTTTGGCAAAATTCTAAATTAGGGGTAGGCAACCTCCGGCCTGAGGGCCACATTATTTTATTATATCTAATACCAATGCTATGTATACTTACATATCTGTACCTACTCTTTTTTAAATAAATACTATTATCATCAATTGTTTTTGTTTTGGCTCATGGCCCATCATAAATTTTTCTATACGGCCCCCTACAAAAAAAGGTTGCCACCCCTGTTGTAAATTATAATCCCAATTCGTCAGCATTAAAAATGTTGCATTCTTCATAACCTTCACAAATTGACGTTAATCTTTCATTCCAGTCAGCCACGTTTTTTGCTTCTCCTAAATTGTTTTAATAGAGAAATTGTTTTTCAAGAACCTGAATTTTTCAAGCTATCCATTTAATGCCTTAAAATCATTTAATTTAAGTTCTTTAGCAACTTCCAGTGCCTTTTCTTGTATTAGAGGGCCACTAATGGGAATGTTTCTTGAGCAAACAGAAGTAAACCAATTGAAAACTACAGAATCAATTTCTCAGTTTTCTAGTCTGTTTTCTGTAGTTTCACATTCTTGCTGTTTTTATTTGAATTAGTAATCCACAATTTGTTTATTTTTTATTTCTCAAAATGCAACTAACTTGTGTTTTCCCAACCTTGAAATGTTTGGCAAGAATTTGTATGCTCAATTTTTCCTTTTCAGCAGCATTTAGAATTTCAATTTTTTCTTTTAATGTTAATCTTTTTTTTTTTTTGTTGCCATTTCCAAAACTTGTGCAATAATTTAAACACCAAAAAGATGAAAAACCACTGTATGTAATATCCGATAACAGTCAAAACAATAAGAATAAGTGAACAATTATACTTTCAAAAAAAGTGATCATTTCTTTGCAACTGGTAGATAGTGTACTTGTTAAAATATTTTAAAATTTTTAAGAATAAATTTTACTTTTGGAATGACTACATTTATGATTATAAAAAATACTGTACATCAAAATATTGTATTGTAAAAAAATAGACTAATTGAAGCTGTTGCCGCTAAATGTCATTACTTTTGGTGAATTTGTCACCATCACCACTATACTGCTAAACAGTCAAAATGCCTCTACTAGGAGTAATGGAATTCTCCTACCACTGGCAATGTTGATACTTTGAAAATTTCGTAACTCTTCTAGTCAGCAATGAGAACGTCCCATCAGGATGTTCTCATTGCTGACCAATTGAATCACCTTTAAACATTAAATAATTTTTATAATATTTTTAAATACATAAATTATCATTCTTTCTAAATTTAACATATGTTTTGCATTTAAATATTTTGGAAGTTAGTAAGAAAAATCTTTTTTTTACTAACTTCCAGAA